>MJUT01041061.1:602361-625831 GCA_002080005.1 Gigantidas platifrons | reverse complement strand
TTTTTTTTATCCTTTTTTAAAATACTGCTGTAAAAAGTGATGAGGGAGGCATTTTTTCTTCTTTTTTTTGTGAAAAATATGGCAATGTATAAATCTTTTCATTACTTTATTGAAAATTTCAATTTTATTTTCCGATGGTGGCAGAAACATCACAAGTGGTTAATTTTTATGGAAAAGCCCAATCCGCTGGTCACAACGTACCATTTCTTTTTATCTCCGTAAACAATTCCAATAAGGTACAAGCTTCGGAGAAGCCCCCATTATGTTCCCTGGTAAAACTGGCAAACATTTGTGCCGAATTTGCACAGAAACGATTGACATTTTGTCTAAATGTCAAACGGAAACACGTTTTTTATTTATACATTGTCATAACGATGCTTTAAGTCACATTTAAGCATGATGCGTTTTAAAGCGTTTCACCGACCACGTGATATAAGAGAAAAAACGGATGCCGTTGTTTTTTCCGTACGGACAGCGCTACCGCATTAAACAATTTTCTTTTACTATTTTTGCAATAAAATCGGCAATGCGGCGACGAATTTCCACATGCGGGCGGGCCTGAGAACCACGAAATTAACTTTTTATGGCCTAGATATAAAATTAATTTACACTCGCTGTGAAACAGGCTAGAAAAGTTTGCCAAAGACTCACTTTTCTTCCTGTTTCTAAAAAACTTGTACTTTTAAATTGTATATTTTCCAACAATGTCCATACATATATATATATAGCTGAAATATTGCTAAATGTGGTGTTAAACACCAATCAAGCATATTATTACTAATTTAATAGTACCTTAATCTTGCCATCATAACTTTCGTACTTGAGTAACTTGAGGTCAAATCAATGATGCCTTCAAATTTGGTGCAACAATGTTTGACTTTTATCCCTCAATAGGTCTTACATCAGCATTTTGTTCCTGTCCGTGGCTTAAGTAAATCTGATATGACTAACAAGATAAAGTAGCCGATTTTGGTTATTCTGTTGAGGCCATTTGACTTTCTTTTCTTTTGACCTTGAGCAACTCATACAAGACTATCACCAATACGGCATGAGTTCACGTCCGGCTTTGTTAATTACAAAAAAAGGTGCACTTGACTCACAGCCGCAAGTGATCAAGTTTACCAGTTGCTTGCCCATGATCGGTGGTTCTTTCTGGGTACTCTGGCTTCTTCCACCACTAAAACTGGTCGCCATGATATAGCTGAAATATTGCTGAAAGTGGCGTTAAACACCAAAAACCAACCAACCAACCATGAGCATACCTGAGGAAGTTTATTACAGAAACGTGTCATGCACAATAATTTAGACATATGTTTACACTACAGTATATTTCTAAAGCAGACAAATACTGTGACAAAGGTTATATATATATGATATGATTAATATGATAATAGGTGTTACCTAACTTGGGACGAAGTCCAATATTTTTTTGTAAATAATATTAACTCGGATATATGGACCTATAATATTGTTTCAAAGTAGACCGAGGGTGGATCCAGATTTTTTTTAAATAGGGGGACCCAGACCCAAATCTTCCATGTTTTTTAAGTCCCGATATAGGTACGGAACAACCAGGTTACGAAACGTCCGCATCCGATTTTCTGCACAGATTTAACCATGTATTGACTTCCAGTATGTCATTTCCGGTGCATGAAAATTTAGTCATTAGTATATAGAAAAAAATTGCTATTTCTACCATAGTTGGGACTTCGTCCCATATGAGTAGATGACATCCTACTACAATGAATCATTTTGTCTACCACTGTGATCTGTGCTGTACATTTTTTTTTGTATTTCAGAGGTGAAATTGATGCTATCCGTGTCCAAATATTTATCAATTTATTTATCTCTTTTTCAAATTTTGTAGGAGTGCCTTCTTTGAAGGAGTTATAGAAAAACCTTGTCACAAAGTAAAGAAAGCTATTTTGGGATGTCAACAAACTGAAGTGTTTTGTGCTATTAATACAGATGGTATTACTGTTATAGACAAAGAAAAACCTGTAAGTTACTATTGCCTTTCTTAATTTTTAAGTCATTTTATGGGTTGACATTATAAAGTAAATGATCGACAGTATGGCATTAAACTTGTGTGGTTCATACTTACATTTATCCTGCACTTGTTCTATTTTAGCATTCAAATTGCATTTACCTGATCAACTGGCCAAAATATAGTTTTTCTGGTACCCCTGTAACATGTTACCTGTTGATCTTAAGGAAATTAGTTGTAAATCAGTTTTATTATTGACAGAAAAAGGGGCAATCAAAGGATAATATTGTTTCTCCCATTATTACAGCATTTTAACCCCGCTGAACCAGTGGTGGAGAAATCTGTAATCCTCTAGAGGTTTAAAATGTCTCGTGCCTTTCTCTGCATTAATTTCAAATTTTGAAAGAAATTTCGTGTTAAATAATGGCAGAAACAAATTCTCCTTCAGTTACCCATGTGGGTTAGGATATTTCTCCACTCTCGAGAGTTAAATTTCAAATTTTAACCACTCGCCTGACAGCTTGTGGTTAAAATTTTTAATTTAACTCTCTTGAGTGGAGAAAATAAAATTTTTAATTTAACTCTCTTGAGTGGAGAAATATCGTAACCCACGGAAAACTGAAGGAGAATCTATATATAATTTTATTATTTAATTTAAATATCACTGCCCATAGATTAATGTGAACTGATTAACTTGAACTTTTATTGGATTTAATTAAAAGTACCTTTCATTAAATATTTAGGAGGTGATACTGGCTGTACCTTATGAAGAATTGTCCTGGAACTTGGATACCAATGAAGATGAAGATGATCTGATACCATGCTTACTGGTACAATTTTTGTTTAAAGAAGATGGATCAGAAGTCACAAAAGTACTACAGATATATTCAAGACAGGTATTTACATGTGTTGAGTGAGTGAGAGAGTGATTGTTGTTTGATGCCAACTGAGCAATTTTTCAGATATATCATGTTGAGAATAAGTTAAGTTTTGATGAGATGATAATGAGGTCCGCTTTGTATTAAATCACTCGCTTAGTTGGATATTTATAGTGCAAGCTTACTGAAACAACAGTCCGCGGATAGACATGTCACCTCACTCGGACACATTATCCCGATTCCGATCCAATCAGGATTTGCTCTTTTTCCTTAATTCTGCATGCTTAGCGGGGAAGCAACAAATACCAATTTTATAGTATTTGTTTTGACCTGATCAGGCTCGAACCCACAAACTACCGCACTCGAGGCGAGCGATAACCATTACACCACTGATGCTGTTCCCTGTGTTGAATGCATAAAAGTTTGTCAGTGCAGTATGTTTGTATGGTTGCCCCTGAATATTCAAGAAATAATGCTAAAATTTGTTTATCAACTTCAAATGATGCAGTTTTTTTTTTTAGTTTGGAAGTTTTGAACTTTGTTATTATTAAGGTTACCAGATGGTAATCAAAATATATAAATTGTACAGTGGAACCTGCGCAATCCGACAACTGAGTTTTCCGACATCCTGTGACATCCGACAAAAATTTAAGGTCCTTAAGTAGTTCTGTTAACTAAGAAAACCCTGAGTATTCTGACATCCTGTACAATCTGACACATTTCCCTGGTCCCTTGGTGTGTCGGATTAGACAGGTTCCACTGTAATTCAAAAGTGAATATTTATGTCATAAATTCAACATAGTAACTTGTATTGCAAATATTATTATTTGAAATTTAAGCGCAGGATTAATCATTGGTTGATAAAATTGATGAATATCTTTGTTCTGTGAAGAGGTATTATAAAAACTCTTGTCTTGAATTTTTGTATAGTCAATTGCAGTTTGATGTAGATTTTCTCCTTATGAAAAAAAATTCCAGTTGTTTTTTAAAAGCACATTTAGTTTATCATGGGTTGATAGCATTGAGTGGACCTAGACACCTTGACAAGGCAAGGAGGGGTGTGCTACATTAATATTGCCTAAATTGAGTGTTAAACTGCCCTAGCATGCTATTGAACAATACTCTCTTAATACTTATAGATTAATGCATGCCCTTTTCGATATCAGGACTGTTATCATCCGGAGGGTCGATATCGGTCAAGGGATGATAACAGTCCTGATATGGAAAAAGGCGTGCATTAACAGGGATTCAGCCAGGATTTTGAGACCATTAATCACTTTTGCGGAGCAGAATTTTTTTTCAAAATATGAATAGACAAGAATATAATGAGCTTAATCTTATAATAATTTATTTTTGATCTAATACCACACAAATTGTAATAACCCCTCCCCCCCTTTTTTTTTTAAATATTGCTGTGCTTTGGTCTAATAAGTACCACACAAATTGTAATAACCCCCTCCCCCACCCTTTTTGAAATGTTACTGTGTTTTTGTCTAATGCCACAATTGTAATATTTCATATTTGTGGTCTTCATCAGAAAAAAATATGCCTCTGCCAATTTGCTCAATGGTCCAACTAGTAATAAAATATATAGAACAAACGTCAAAACTGGAGAAAGTTGTGAAATAAATTATTATTTCTCAGACCTCATAATCAAATTGCAATAATTGGAATAAAAATACTGTAGTTATTTTTTTTTTATTGCAGACACGTGTCCGTTTGTAAATAGCTCTATAAATAGAACGCAATTGTTAATACCCGGATGTGCAGATCAATAAAATTCTGATGGGTCCTCGTGCAGTGTATTTCAACGAATTGAATGACCAACCGTTGCATCATCTTCGCTAGCCAAAGGTTATGATCCGCTCTACTCATCTTCACCCTTGGCATCGTTAGACGGATTTTCGAGGTCACACGGTGACAGTTTATATGTAATGCGGCTAGTGGTAGCGGTAACCAATCAGAACGTGCTTTACAACGTGCCAACAAAGACATCTTTTCCGTCTATAATAGCCGTTATAGATTTGCTCTGATTGTCTGTCAATGAGTTTATATTAAATTTTTCACAAATCTTTGCTTGAAAATCAGCTATATTATAATCTCGAGTCATTTTTCAGGGCATTCAAACGAAAGGAAATGAAAGCCTCGCGTCGATTGGCTGAAAATGACATCATTACAAGGGGCGTAACTGTCAACATCCAGCAGGTGGCAGTGCGCAGGAATTACGAAAATCCGTCTAACGATGCCAAGGGTGAAGATGAGTAGAGCGGATCATAACCCTTGGCTAGCGAAGATGCCGTTGCATATAAATGAACATATTAAATATATGAGAACTAAGATTTCATGTCACAGAAATGGGAATAAATACATCAAAAGTTCGTTTGATTAAAAGTAGATTCGGTGGATGCGTATTCCTATTGCATTTTTGATGGTGCCATTTTTATTTTAAAGTTTTATAACTTTTCGAGAGAATCACTTTCAAAATACTTAATGGATACGATAGATTTCAATAAACATGATACTGACATTTTCATAAATGAAACGTGGTAACAATAGTTCGTTATTCCGGGCATTTTTTTTTCGTTATTCCGGACATTGTGACAAATCGTGCAATGAATGACGATTACAAAAATATGTCCACTTTCAATACATACTGTGGCATTTGAGTACATGTCATAACTATAAAAAAAAATCATTATCGTTGATTGAATTCTATAATCCGTTGATTGGCTTGTGACATATCATAAAATTGTCATTGAAGTGACTAATTAGTTTTAATCAGCAAATGAAGAAGAATGGATTTTTACAAACATTTTTCTATGATTTTTTGAAAATTCAAGTGGCGAATTGGGTACGGAAAATACTCGTCACTTTCGAAAATCAATTGTCAATGACGAAAGTGACGAGCGCTAGCTGAATCACTGCATTAATCTATTTATCACATATTTCAACATTGAATTAAAAAGAACAAAATTAACTTCACACACACACACCAAACTATGAGTGATTGATATCGGTTGAGGGATGATAACAGTCCTGATATGGAAAAAGGCATGCATTGTTCTATTTATAAAGAGGTTTGATATCATGTTATCAGAGTTTTGCCCCGATATCTGCCCATGAGCTGATATAACTGTGGCACTTTGGTGTTTACGTATGGGCAAAATTGATGTTATTACTTATAAATATGTGATAAACACTCGATCTGGGAATTATTATAAATAGCGTACATTTATATAATATCTTGCCTGTATATGGGGCTATCAAAATGATACAGTAAATGAAAGAAGTAATGTTACAAATACTGTCATCAATGTGCTTGACATCATATGTTGATTGATATAATGACTGCAAGACGTAACACAGAACTCTCATTTGATCATTTATAACACCACAATCAGTCCTTGAAATAAATATTTGAATTTACTGGTCCAGATCAAATTCTTTAATTTATTAGCTCACCTTGCCAAAGGCAATGTGAGCTTTTGCCATCACTTGGCGTTCGTCGTCCGTTAACTTTTCACATTTTAATCTTCTCCTCTGGAACCCCTGAGCCAAATGAATTGAAACTTGATAGGAAGCATCTATGGAAGGTCCTCTATAATGATTGCTCATTTCGTCCCAATCCATTAACAAACATATGCCACCACAAGCAATTCTTGTTTCTGATTGGCCTATTTTTAAAAATCTTCTCCTCTGAAACTACTGATCCAAATGAATTGAAACTTGGTAGGAAGCATCTATGGAAGGTCCTCTATAAAGATTGCTCATTTCGTCTCGATCCATTGACAAACATGGCCGCCACATGCAATTCATTTTTATGATTGTATGCTTTCTAAACAAATCTGTTTTCTGTGGAAAGAAAGATAACTCCAATTTAATCTGTGGAAAGAGAGATAACTCTAATTTGAATATAATTTACTTTAGGCCATACAAAGTTAATTTCTTGGTTCTCGGGCCCGCCCGCATGTGGAAATTCGTCGCCGCATTGCCGATTTTTTTGCAAAAATAGTAAAAAAAAAAAAAAATTTTAATGCGGTAGCGCTGTCCGTACGGAAAAAACAACCGCATCCGTTTTTCTCTTATATCGCGTGGTCGGTGAAACGCTTTAAAACGCATCATGCTTAAATGAGATTTAAAGCATCGTTATGACAATGTATAAATAAAAAACGTGTTTCCGTTTGACATTTAGACAAAATGTCAATCGTTTCTGTGCAAATTCGGCACAAATGTTTGCCAGTTTTACCAGGAAACATAATAGGGGGCTTCTCCGAAGCTTGTACCTTATTGGAATTGTTTACGGAGATAAAAAATGGTACGTTGGGACCAGCGGATTGGACGTTTCCATAAAAATTAACCACTTGTGATGTTTCTGCCACCATCGGAAGAAATAAAATTGAAATTTTCAATAAAGTAATGAAAAGATTTATACATTGCCATATTTTTCACACAAAAAAAGAAGAAAAAATGCCTCCCTCATCACTTTTTACAGCAGTAAAAGGATAAAAAAAAATGCCGCCCTCCCTCATCAATTTTGACAAAAAAGGGCCTGAGAACCAAGTAATTAACTTTGCATGGCCTTAGTATAATACAGTTAAAATGAATCTGTATAAAAAAAAAAGTGACCGAGATACCCACCCTAAACCATATATTTTTATGATCAGGGTGACTAGGCAAATGAAATGCCTTATAGCTCATACCCCACCCCCTACCTGAAGTGAACTTTTTAATGGTTGAGATCCCCACCCCTAAACCATATATATTTATGATCATGGTGACTAGGCAAATTAAATGTCTTATAGCTCATGCCCCGGGGGTCATACCCCACTCCCTACCAGAAGTCTACTTTTTTAATGGTTGAGATCCCCACCCCTAAGCCATATATATTTATGATCAGGGTGACTAGGCAAATTAAATGCCTTATAGCTCATGCCCCGGGGGTCATACCCCACTCCCTACCAGAAGTCTACTTTTTTAATAGTTGAGATCCTCACCCCTAAGCCTTATATATTTATGATCAGGGTGACTAGGTAAATTGAATGCCTTATAGCTCAGGCCTCGGGGGTTATACCCCACCCCCTACCTGAGGTGAACTTTTTGATGGTTGAGATCCCCTCCCCCAAATCATATATATTTATGATCGGGGTGAATAGATAAATTAAATGCCCCAAGAGTTGAGTCCTGAGGTCATCACCATCCCCTACCGGAAGTTTTTTTTATAGCCGAGTATAAAACAAGACCAAATGATTTTGACTTGCAACTTGTTTTAGTTAGTAATGTCCAATGGGACAAGTTAAAAAAAAAATGTTAATGTAGAGGCCTGTGGGAAGCACCTATAGGCTATGGAATGTTCTGTATTAAGTTTCTTCAGAGCAGAATGCAAGGTGAGCGACACAGGCTCAGCTCAGTGCTGAGCTTCTAGTTTTTATATAGTTATAAATAAATTTGTAGCAAATGCTTGAATTTGATTGGTTAGAATTTTTTATCCATCATGTCATAGATAAAAATTTTAACCGGAAGTCACATGTTGGGGTCTCAATTGGGAAATTTTTTTATTTTAATTCTTTTTAAGCAATTATTATCCGTCAAAATATTTTTAGGACAAAAAAAAAATTTAATTAGGTATTAATTTAAAAGGATTGATCACAATTTTTTGTTCGGTTCATTCGGAATAAACTCAAAAATGTGGTACACACCCTTGCGTAGCCCGCTTCATGGGTTACTCAGTGTGTACCACATTTTTGAGTTTATTTCTTCATGAACCGAAAAAAAATTGAGATCAATCCTTAACTAAATAAAAAAAACTAAAAAATTTACTGGTCGGAGCAAAGTATTACTGGTCTTGGGCCGGAGAACTGGTGCTTATCGTGAGGACTGCACAATTGACAATTACACACAGTTTGAAGTGAATAAAAAATGAAATATATCATATAAAGTATCATGATTGATTATTAAATATTTACAGGCTAAACTAATGGATGCATTGATAGATTCTTCAGTTAAACGTAAACTACAGAGTGGTTCTGTTCATGTACACCATGAGAGGTCACAATATGGAGAAGAAGAAGGAGACAGCTACAGAAACGGTACATATATTATATATTACTGATATTCTAAAACATTGATATTAGTTCTGCCACGATATAACTGAAATATTGTTGAAAGTGGAATTAAAACCCCCATTCCCCTTAAAATTAGTTATACAGTAAGATCTTAATATAACACCACCATTTGTTGAGTTATAACAAGTTAAGTGTTAGATCCAGTCTTAGTAAAAATCGGAAGTGAATGTCCAGACTGAGTATGAAAACAGATTGCAGTGTAAAAATATGTTGTTTTTGCGTATTTGGTCAATTTGAAAATTTAGACAAATTGCATCTAAGGAATGTAATTTAATATTTTTGAAGCATAGGAACAAGACCTGTTCCATATCAGTGTAAATGATTCTTTTGTGCCTTTTACAGGGAGTCCTATCATCATCCTCTGATTCATATGTCTTCTTATTTGCGATAATATTGCTTTTGGTTCGTCATTTTACTGGAATATCACAAAAAGCACTCGTGATACATGTGTGATTACAATTTCCCTATCAGTTTAAATCGGTATCGGTATGCTGCATTGCCACAATATGCATAGATTTTACTGAAAATGATTTCGTCTTTCATTAAATACCTACATCTATAAGTCAATTAATACCAGATAAAATGCTAGAAATAGAATATCTTATAAGTTGATGATTAATTAATATACTGTAAATGCACTTTTATTGGCAAGTACCAATTTTTGTGGTTTCTACAAAATGCATTTATCAGTGAATTCTCGAATTCGTAGTGTCAAAAATTGCAAGTTATCAAGTAATAAACAAAATCAATGGTAATGGTGTATTTCATTGAATTTTTATATTTTGTGGTTTTAATCAACCATGCATTTCATCAAAAATTATATTAGTAGCTCATGAATAACAAGACTGTAAATTTTATTTAAGATCTTCTCTATTATACATTATATCGTTTGATATATTTCAGCTGATTTTTGCAAGAAAATATCTAACAAGATGGATAAAATGTGCTTAACTACATATCCATTAGGTAAGTAGATATGCCATCTTAAGTTGGGTCACTAACTGATTTTATGATTTGAAATCTGTTTTTATTCTTTAGTTTTTATGTACTTTTGTACATCCATTTGATTTTCTATGTGGGCAGTCATGGTCATGATCGTATGGTAGTTGGATTCATAAATACCTATGCAATCAGTGCCTATCACTGCTGAAGTTTTGAGTTTGAATCCTGCTCATGGTGAGGTGTACTGGATACAACTTTATGTGGTAAAGTTTGTCAGTGACTTGCGGTAGGTCTGTTTTTTTCTCCAAGTACTACTTTTTCCTCCACCAATAAAACTGACCACCACGATATAGCTGAAATATTGTTGAAAGTGGCATTAAACACCATAATATTAACTCTTGAATTTCTATGACTTTAAGGATACCGATTTGATTTGATTTGATTTGATTTTTGGCATTTAATGTCACTTTCAGCAATATTTCAGCTATATCATGGCGACCAGTTTTAGTGGTGGAAGAAGCCGGAGTACCCAGAGAGAACCACCGTCCATGGGCAAGCAACTGTTTTTTTTTTGTAATTTACAAAGCCGGGTGCGAACCCATGCCATATTGGTGATAGGCTTGTATGAGTTGTTAGGTAATCCAACTACCTAACTCATTGAGTCACCCAGGCCCTTTCGGATACTGTCTATAACCATGATAGCCAAAGCCACTATTAAAATGTTTTTCCAATGATTAATTTCATTGATTTATCTAAAGTCCAGGAAGTAAAATTAAGCTGTGTGTTGTGTTACAATGTAATTACTAGCACCTGATACCATGAAGACCTATATTGCCTGATCAGTTTACCGAACTGGTGTATATGTTGGAAGAGGGGTTAAAGTCAAATAAGGAAGTGTATAATTCTAGTTGTTTTTAATATTTTTATTTATCACATTATCTATTCAAATCTTACTTTTTATTTTCAGAATCAAGAAGTTGAATATTGAATCAGAAATTTTGAGACTGGTAGCATAATAAACATTATAATGAAAGCACAGATTTAAAAAATAAATTAACCTTACATTTAAAGGTGTTACATACATACTTTCTATCTTGCAATTAGATTTACCATAGAATCATAAATCAAAATGTGTGTGTGTTTATCCTATGGTCGGTTCCCTTAAAACCATGGTGATTCTCCGTCAGATTTTATTATAACTTGGAATAGTTGTCTACATAACAACTGTAATAGAGATTTAATGGTTTTATATTATAATGGATAAAATGGATTGCTTTATGAACAGAACATTAAATAAAAGTCTCAAATGTAGTATAATAGAAACTGATCTGTTTTATTTAATTTTAGAAACAATTTTAAAATGATCTTTTTAGATTTATAATGGTTTTATAATATAGTGAAACATGTCTATCCCGAACCCTGAATAAAACAGATCCCTTTATGAAGAGAACATTAATTATTTAAAGTCCCAATGTAGGAAATCATTGATTATTAAACCTGTATAAATCTAACACCTGTCTTATTTCGAACATAAAAGCTGGTCCTAAGGAGGTTTGGTTGAGACAAGTTTCACTGTATATTATGATTACACTAAAATGTTATCTTAAGGTGGTACCTAACACTGCATGGAGATAACTCTTTAAAATCAGTTGAACGTTTTGATCATATGATGTTTGTATGCAGAATTCAAGCATCTCGGTGATCAAAACCACAGAGAGAAAAGCTGCTATGTGGCTAGTGAATTTATAGCTTTGAGTCTGTTGGTTGGAATTTGTTAAAATTTTGATATTTATTACAGTGGATATATTCACACACTGCCAAAAAAAATAAGAAAATTAAACGAGCAGATCAAATTTTACCTGAAATGTATGGTACCACCTTAATTTATGTTTTATTGGACAGTAATGGTTGTATAATAGTCGAGTGTTATTATCTTCTTATCCGAGTACTTGCCATTGACTAAAAGCCAAATGGACTAGCTCTATAATATGGCAATGGAAGATTTTTTTTTAAGGAGCCGTAAACTTTTTTCACATTCTCTTTGGAATTACAACCAGGGGCTGTGATCTAGCAGCAAAAGTTTTTTTTTTTTTTTTATTCTTTTGTGTCCCATCTTTTACATTTTATAACAGCACCAAACCCATATCTCAGACCATTACACAAAAGAGCAACACTATTTCTTTTTGTCTGAGTACACACATACTTAACTCCTCTGCTAACTTATCCACATTTATTGGAGACAGTGTTTCCATTTTCAAATCACTCAAATCTAGTCATTGTGATATCTTTTACTACTCCTTATGGGCTCACTCTACAAAATTTTGAAAAGGAAGATTTTTTTAAGGAACCTATGTTTCCATTGCATTTACTGAACATGATAATATTATTATACATCTATATAACTGCTTACAGAATCATATTTAGATTTTAGTGTAACCATAGTGATTTCATCATGATATATTAATTTGTAAACAGCAACATGGTATAATTGTTTTTTTAACATAGTGTTTTGTACATAGTCTTTATTTATAATACATTTATAGCTTCTTATTGGTTGTGTTGTTTTTTTGGCAGGAAAATTTGACAAATATTTTGTATCTGAGATGCTTTAAAATTGTCTGGGTTTTTTTTGGGGGGTCGTCAAAGATGTTATTGACAATTATAACCAATAACTTATGATGATAAACCTTTCTCGTAATTTTTATCTTGAAATATGCTATTTATAGATTGAGTACTTTATAATGGGACATTTTTCCTGCAGGAACTCTTGGTTGTTATTTTATTAGATTATTTTCTCTATCTCTTATTTTGCAAAGGTATAGTGACATTACAAATTTATTTACTACAAAACCAAATGACAATTATAGGTCGTTTTTTACGCAAAGCATACATCTCCTCCCCACATTCTTCAATATTCTAAGTCAAAAAGGGTTTGATCAAAATGTTGTATCAATATGCAATTCTTCATATGGTAATAAGCTAGCATGCAAAGTTTTAGCAAATTCTCTATTAAACTGTTGGAGGAGTTGCCATATAAACTTATGTGACGGACAGACAGAACGAAAACAATATAAAAAATGGAGGGGGAGGGGAGACATAATTATATTTTATCAACAACAGATGATGACCTGCACTGCACATAAAAATTGAGGTGATAGTGGAGCAACTTGTGCACTTGTCTTGTATATAAATGTTATATGTGACAGATGTATGTCCTGTATGTTAATGAAGCTTTAAGGAATGTGTTATATATAACTTATGAAATGCTGCATACAGGTATTTCATAAACAGCCATAACATTTGTTTTTATTTTTCAAGACATTTTAAATGTAATTAAGGATTTATATGCTTTTAATTTATACTGGGGAAATGAAGCTTTGGTTTTGAATATATTACATGTATATTTTGATACTTATTTTTTTATTTTATATACAAACTGTTTTAATAGTCCTATTTCATGCATAAAAAAATAATTCTAATTTTATAGTTGAAGTTGAGTTTTTTTTTTTTAATTAAGATGTTTTCAAGTTGAAGATGGTTTAATAGGTAATGTGTATTGAATATTGAGCATTGCATTCTCCTAACAAGAGGTACTTTTTTTACATCCCGTTCTAAGAACGAGTTGTGTGTTTGATTTGTTTAACAGAACCCGTGGATGTCTTTCAGAGAGGCAATACCCTACAGCAGAGAACTAGGTATTGTTTCTGTAACCCAGGGTCCCACAGGTTTGATAGGAGGTAAATTCTTTTGATTATTGTTTTTCCTCTCTATAGTGATTGTTGCTTTGTGCAAAGGGATGAAATATTTCAGCTATATCATCAGGAGAACAAGTAACTTTGTGATGTGTCATTCCACTCGAACACATTATCCCAACTTCAAGTATCTGGGACATTTGATCCTGAATCCGAGTCCGCCAGTCTTTACTTTTACTCCCAACTAGGAGTCATCAAATTCATGGTCTTCTACAAGTAGACAGATGATCAGGACTCTCTCTAGAAGAATTGATAATAGATTGATCATTAATATATGTACACACATTCATCCTGCAATGTACATGCAAGTATAGTAGGTGTTGAATTTAAACTAGAGGCCAGTAATAATCTACTTGCTGACCTGTATTCCCACAGATAACACCCAAGAACAGGTCTTTCATGAAATGATGTGTGTTGTCTGTCCTTTCTGTCTAATATATTTAAGTCAAACTAGAAGCTCACGTGAGCCTGTATCGCTCGCTAGCTATAATTTGTTTTACAAATTATCTATAATATTGTAAGGGAAATAATTCTTGACAATTTATTTTCAGCTTAAATGGGGGAAATAACTCGACAATAATTTGTGTTGAATTATATTTCCTTTTTCTGGCAACATACTCCAAATACTTGGGGAGAAATTTGTTATGGTGTGCTTAATAATTAATTCAGGATCCTTATTCAGTATATAATATGAATAGGTAGACTGAGTTGAAATGAAAAAAAAAACATAAAATTTTAACAATTGTTTTAATCAACTATCACAGTTTTGGCATACATCTTAAAAGACCATTCACCATATTTTAGATTGGCTATGTTACTGAAGGCTCTGTAAAATATGAGGATGAAAGAGGTTATAAAATAGTGATCTGTTTGGTGTATACAATTGTATCTTCATATCACTATTTACAATGTTTGTATTACATATAAATACATGTAGATTAACATAAAATTAGCAAAATTACTTCTATATTGTTTCCTATTAATTTTATTCAAAAAAGAATTTTCACCTCTTGTAAAAATTAGTGTCTGAGGTTGATAAAGATTTTGTTTTTGTCATATTTTCACAGGATTCATAATTTGAGATAAAGTTATTTAATGGTACATGTATACATAATTTGTTTGTTTGTTTGATGGTGTTTAATGCCACTTTAAACAATATTTTATCGTGACAGTCAGTTTATTGGTGGAGGAAACCAGAGTACTCTGAGAAAACCACTGACCTGCCGCAAGTCATTGACAACTATATCACATAATGTTGTATCGAGTACACCTCTCCTGAGCGGGATTGGAACTCGCAACGTTATTGGTGATAGGTACTGATTGCATAGGTAGTATACATAATTGATCTTACCAAAATAATCTATTACTAAGGGAAATAGCATGTATAAATCTATATACATTGCAAAACAGATTTACAAATGTCAATTTCTTCTTTCTCATTTGAAAAAAAAAATGAGAATAATATATCTAATAATTTAATTATGCATAATTTCTGTTTGTATTACTACTGGACAACACAAATCACAAGGAATGCAGAATAATAGTCTTGGACAGAATCAAAAACAATATGAGTGTTTATGAAGTATGAAGAAGTATTAGTTTTTCAAATATGTAATGTAACTATGTGATGTTATAAAATAAAATTATAGAGACAAATAATTAAAAAGCACCAAATGTATCCTTGAAATAATAAGGTAGTATATAAAAAAAGATTCATACTGCAAAGTAGATAAAATATATTATTTTTCATTAATGTTCATTCTTTCAAAACAAATACATTTACTTGTGATAAGTATAAAGTATTTCTTTGGTTAAGTTCTGTCGTACATTATCTTGCTCGACTGTTCTGTCATATAAACTGGTATAATGTTATAGTCCTAGACTATAAAGTATCATAAATTATTTCACATCACTGCTAGTGCTCCATATAAATTACATGTACATGTATAATCAAACACCAGTCGTTCATTGGAATATAAAGCTGGATTTGCCTTCTTTTTTTTTTTACAACTCGGCAACGTTAAACAAGTGTGGACACAATAATTACAGTATTTTATGGACTTGGTTGATATTTTTTTTTAATATTAATTACATTTTTTTCCCTATCTACATAGAAGTAACCAATAAGACCTATAGTACACATAATCTAGTATATTCCTGTATCAAGCCAGGAAAGTGAGTGGTCATGTATGTGTGTGTTAAGGGTGTTAATTTAGCCTCAGTTTCTGCGATTTTTTTTGGAATTGTGGTATTTTTTGTTTTTCATTTTATTACTGTAAATTCAGAAATTATTGCGATGTTTTTATAATTACGAAAAATGCGACTGATGTGAAATCGCAATAATTAAACCTCGCATTTCGGAATCATAAGTATCCATTTGTACTGGAGGACTTCATGCTTCACAATAATAAAAATCGCAATCTGTGAAAATTTTCGAAGACTGCAAAAATAAATTAACTCTATAATGTCCGAATTTACAGTATTTGGTATTTTGTATGTAGATAAAGTCAAATATCAGTCATAAGCGTGTGAGATTGTATAACCATTTAACTAAACAAAAATTGGGGTATAAATGATTTGTATCATGAAGCCATGTAATATCTCATGTCGTTGATTATTGCTCGGCTCTGAGAGTAATAAAAAATACAGCCCAGATTTAAAGTGAGGAATATCTCATATCTGCATGTATTATTTCATAGTTCTTAGTTGTTGCTTACATTCTGGTATATAAACCATAAAAAAGATCAAAGGAAAAGAATGCATTCATATTAAAAAAGTTTTTGTTGAGTAAGTAAGCTTTAGGAATCCAGCCAATTTGCAGCTAGCTCTATATTCCATCAAGTGGCTGATAACTTGCTTGTCAATGACATAGCGTGGGTACAATACAAAATCTACAGGTCTACAAAACTTTCAGGAAATAATTTCCTTTCAAAAATGGTAATTTAGTTTCTTCATTAGAAAACTATTTTCAATCTAACTGGTTTGAAGTTTAACCATGTAATTCACATTAAATAATGCATAAAAATTGGTAAAATAAAATAATAAAACAGAAACAAAACAAAAAATTGTATAAAATATTGCCTTACGTATAAATAATAAACATATAAATATCTAATAAACAGGAGCACACTCTATCATTGTCATTACTTTATAATTGAGCAAAAAATAAATTTACATATAAAATAGAAAAAAATATTGGTTATACAGTCAGACCTGCCTTAAGCAGCCAGTCAGAGGATCATCAAAAAGTGACCAGATAAAGACAGTTAGGTTGTTCCTTAAGTAATGTATCTTGGCCCTTATTTGTGATCACCAGGACTTTGAAATAGTGACCTCTTATTCAAAGTTATTTCTTAATAGAGGTGTCTGCATGTGCATGTTTGACTGTACTTTGTCATTTCTAAATACACAAAGAAAAACCTCTTAATAATTGATTTACAAAAGTTCAACGATTTATCAATTGTATGTGATTTTTTTTTACTTTTGAAATAAAAAAAAAAAACTTCATATTTTGTAAATTTACATCTTAATTTCTTTAATCTATTGCAGTATTGGCCATTTGTATTTTTCCCAATCTTTCAAATGGTTACGGCTTAAAAAAAAGTTCATAAATTGTAAAAACGGTAATAAAGCACAATACAAATAATCCTTTGATAATACACATGTTATATCTAAAGAAAAGTGTAAAACAATGTTCCTCACAATATTAAAAGGGAAAACCCCTAACAAAAATTGAAATTTGAACACACATTTCTGAGATAAATTAATATATCTGATTAAAGCATATACAAAGATTGAGCTTTGACACAGGAGATATTCTTATTTTTGTGGTCAATCATTATAAACTATCGTTTCATCATTTTTATACATAGTGTATAAAATAGGGGTGATCATAAATAAACTTGGTTTGCAAAAAATGGTTTTAACATAGCATCAGATAATACAACGAAACAATGTATGAAATAGGGGAAGATAATTTGGTTCGCAAATATGGTTTCAACATAGCATTTGATGTCTACTAAACATAGTATGAAATAGGGGAGATAACTAGGTTTGAAAAAAAGGGTTTCAATATAGTATCACATAATACTACTAAATATTGTATGAAACAGGAGAGATAACTAGGTTTGAAAAAAAATCGCTTCAATATAGCATCAGTCAATATTACAAAACAAGAGATAGCTGGGTTTTTAAAAAAAATGGTTTCAATAGATTACCCAGTACATGTACAAGTTACAATTCTTTTTTTCTTGGGTATTTTCCACAATGTATAAGGAAATTTCTATCAAACAAATCTTGCTTTTCTTTTTTTTAAACAGAAGATGAAGTCTTAAATTTGGGTTTGTGGGATGTGAAGGTATTAGTCAATGATTGACTCATAACCAACATACTTCTCCAATTGTAAGTTATTATTAGACAGACACAAAATTAAATCAATGATGAGCTTCTACCAAGGAATTAAAAAAAAAGTATGCAAGAATGTGTCCATTGAACACAGATGCCCCCACTTCCAACTAATGTAAACAGGCATTTTCCCGCAAATCAAGGGGTATAACTCCAGATTGAAAAAAGTGGTAAAGTCTGAAATACAATTTTGTTTTCAGTCCTCTACCTTTTGTATAAATTTCAAAAGATTTGCTTAAGATAAGGGGAAGTTAAGTTAATGAGCAAAAATCTACTACAGGATGTATGGACGGAGGTTTGGACGGACTTGGGTAAAACTTAATAATGCCCTTTGACGCTTAGTGACAGGATTATAAAAATAAATAAAAATCCCATCCTACCTTGAACTTCACTTTTAATGAAATACTTCAGAGGATGTTCAATCGTTTTATTAACTAAATTGTTGATGGACATCTGCAAGGCAAAAGAAAATATTCAGATACTATTCTACTGTCTACACACAGCTCTATAATTCTTGCATAATTTAATACCTACAATGTATGTTAAAGTTAGTTCCTAATGAATTACCCTTTTATAGTTACTAAAATGTTATTAATCTGTTTGATTTGCGTAGTTAATTTTTGTAGAACATAGTTTTATCTCTAACCTCCAGTTCCCTTATACATAACCCATCATCTTCATCATTTGCAAACCACTTATTACAAGGAATAACACATTCCTCATATAATGGAACTTTTAATACAATATCTTCAGAAAGTCTCCTTCGATTTTTATTGTCTTTAATTTTTGACCTATAATCGTCTTCACTGTCACTACTACTACTCTCAGAGGAATCTTTTCCTTTCTTCCCATGTTTTTTGTTCTTCTTTGGTTTCTTCGCTTCCCTTTTTCTTCCCTTTCTTCCTCTAATGTCTTCATCATCGTCGTCGTCTTCACTGTCACTTGATTCACTACTACTATCAGAGGAATCTCTTCCTTTCTTCCCATGTTTTTTGTTCTTCTTTGATTTCTTCGCTTCCCTTTTTCTTCCCTTTGTTCCTCTAATGTCTTCATCATCATCATCTGAAAGATCTTCTTTGCTGTCACGTAATTTTCTAGAATCGGATTTCATTAATTTTTTCATTCTTTCTTCCAGTTCATCTACTTCATCTTTCTTTCCTTTCCCTCTTTTCTTCTGAAGTTTTATTTTTGCTGCCTCTTTCTTTGTTTTCTTCAGATATTCTACTATTTCTTTCCTTTGAAGATATCTCCTAATTTTCACCTGAAAAAAAAAACATTTAATGGCAAAAATTACATAAAAAAAGATTGCATGATCATGAACAGCAATGTACATGTATTTGCAAAGTAAATAAATAATTTTTACTCAATGTGCCACAAAAATATCAATTAAAAATGACTTTCCACCAAAATTCATTTATAAAGATATAAAAAGGGTAAATGTTTCTTTCATCTACTGAGAAATTCAAAAAGGTAAATAACTTCTTCAGAAAAGACCAGATCAAACTGCTGTTTCGATATACAAACCTTCATATGGTAATAAACAAGCATGCAAAGATTTGAGGAATTCCTATTTAAAATGTAAAAGGTGTTACGTCTACAAACTTTTTCAGTGAGTGAGTGAGTGATTGTTGTTTATCACCAACTCAGCAATGTTTCAGCTACATCAAATCAAGAGCAATTTAATTTTAAATGAGATGATGATGAGGTCCACTTTCTACTAGACCAACATGCTTAGTTTGGATTTTCATAGTGCTAGCTCACTGAAACAACAATTCACGGATAGACATGTCGCCTCACTAGGACACATTATCCTATTTCCGCGCCAACCAGTTTTTGTTCTTACTCCTGAATGCTGCGTGCTTAGTGGAGAAGCAACAAATACCAATTTCATAGTCTTTGGTTTGACCCAATTGGGGCTCGAACCCACGATCTACCGCATTCGAGGGGAGCACGCTAACCATTACACCACCAATGCGGTTGGTTATCATAGACCAATCAGTGACAACAGCAAGTTGTATTACAATTAAAAGCCTTTACTTACATCTTGTAGATACCATCCAGCACCAGGACCAGAGTTATCATGTCCAATTGTAATGTTTCTGATAGATCCTACATCAACATCTTCAAACTGAAAAAAAACAAAGCAAAATAAAAATGTAGACATCCAATTGGTTTCTGGAATAACCTTCATCTCTTACCAGCAAAGCCAAATAATCTAAAAGTCATTGGAAGCAACAAAACCACAGGGCTTAAACAGGTTAGCTCAAATCAGTGAAGGTCACCTACATGTAAATTGGGGAACAGTTACCAATGCCTTATTAAAAAGAGTTTGAACCCAGCTCATGGGGAGGTGCACTCGATACAACATTATGTGATAAAGTTTGTCAGTGACTTGTGACAGGTTGGTGATTTTCTCCACCATTAAAGCTAACCGCCACAATATGGCTGAAATATTATTGAAAGTGGCGTTAAACACCATAACCCTAACCCTTATTAAGATACCTGATTGATATGAGGTCATTACGATCTGAAATTGTCTACAGGATTTGTTGATTATTCAATTATGCCTATTTTGACAAAAATCTAAACATTGCACTCTACCTTGAAAGCCTTGACTGCATATTTGGTAAGAGCGTCCAACCAGTGCAGCTATGACAGATATATTGGGAAATCTATGGTTCACCTTGTACAAGATTTAGGTGTAATACAACATAAATTATCAGTTTTGCATAACAATCTTGATCTTATTCCACATGTAACTTTATTCATTATACCATTATATTCAAAATTTTACAAATAAAAAACATACCTGGAATACATCTAACTGTCCTCTCTCAAAATTATTCTTTTCATCATCTAATGTTTTCTTCTTGGTCTTTGTTTTCTCCCCACTCATCTGTATAAAAACATTAGCATCTGTACCAGCGAACCTTTTGTCACCTGTCTTTATGTATACTATATACTTGGTTTTAAGCCCTAAAAACAAAATACATGTTGTATTAGAATCAGTGCCCATCACCACTTAAAATTGTGAGTTTGTATCTCACTCATGGCAAGGTGTACAGTACTGGATACAACATTATGTGATAAAGTTTCTTTACTTTGCGGCAGGTTGGTCGTTTGCTGGTTTTCTCCAGGTACTCCGGTTTCTTCAACTAATAAATCTTAACGCAACGATATAACTGAAATATTGTTGAAAGTGGTGTTAAACACCATAACCCACATTGTATAAATTGTGATTCTTCGTTATTGCCATATATCACTGTTACTGTTATAATTTTATAGATGTATGCAAGATAAAAATACATGTTACTTTCAATAATATTTCAGCTATATCGTGGCGGCCAGTTTTATTGGTGTAGGAAACAAGAGTACCCGCAGAAAACCACTGACCCGTCGTAAGTCATTGACAAAAATATATGAAAGATATTCCAAAAAGACTTCTAAATATAATACATATTTTCCCATAATATCAGCATATTAATATATTTTTGGTACAGTTGTTACCGCATATAACAGATCATAGTATATGTATGCAGGTGTATGAAAAATAAAGACATCTACCATCTTTGCTATTTTTTTTTTTTTACATATTGTAACTGTAAACATGTTTTTCTCTCCAGTTTTAAACTGAAAAAAACATTTGCCAAGATAAAAATAAATTTGCATTTGTATATGAACAGGAATATTTTTGCATGATTTGGACCCTACCCTCATTTTCATCCTCCATTCAAATCTGTTATTCACATATTAAATAATTAATTTTCAAACATAATCATCAGTTTTTAATAGAAGAGGATGCTGAAAAATAGACTTGTAAATTATTAAACAAACAGACAAAACCTCTCTACTACTGTTATAAATGTTTTAAAAGTCTACAACTACAAATAAACTAGACATTCTACAAACTAACAATCATATCAATTAAATAGTACAATAAAACCTGTCTAAATTGAACCTCCCTGGGACCAGTTCTTGTGTTCGGAATAAATAGTTGTATGGTTTATATACAGGTTAAATTAATAAGAAAGGTTTAAAGATGCCAAAAGGGTAAACAGAAGTTATAAATCAAAGAAGGAGAGACAATACAATAGACAAAAGGATAAATGGAAAAAGACAGAAGGACAAACAATGATCCACAAAACACTACATAGAAAACTAAAGATCGAGAAACACGAACCCCACTAAAAATAGGGCATGAACTCAGGTAACACAGAAGGCTAAGAAGTTTCCTTCTCCACTAGTGGCACCCATCATCTTACTAATCTTACAATCCTGGTAATAAGATTTCCTACATTAGGACTTTTATTTTAAAGTTCTGTTTATACAGGATTCTGGTTTATTCAGGGTTCTGCTTTATTCACGGTTCTGTTTATTCACGGTTTTGTTTATTCACGGTTCTGTTTATTTACAGTTCTGTATATTCAGGGTTAAGTTTCAACAGATTTTACTGTACTGCATACTAAAAATGACAAATAACAAATAATCTATCTACTGATAATTTTACATTCTAAAACATTCTAATATGTATTAGTTGAAAAAATGTTACATATTTTTTTTATATTTTAAATATTTTGATAGGTATAACAAGAGGTGAATGGTATTAATATTCAGAAACAAATGTCTCCACTTCATTTTTTTTTTTAAATATGACATTGACCTTGAAAACTTAATAATTTTTTTTTAATTGCCTCCAACTTAGTGGTTAAGGTAACGAATGCCGTTTTTTTTTCTCTCTCTCTCTCTGTTTACTTCAAAATGACATGATTCAATGTCCAATGACACCATAGAAGTACATCTGGTGCAGCATGGCACAGACCCAACAATGGATTCTGAGAAAAAATACACGAAACATGTCAAAATTAGATGAAAAATATAAATTGCGTTGATCTTCAAAATATGCTAAATTTTGGAATTTGGAACCCATTTAACTCCATTAGATGGACATTGATGTGTATTTGATGGTAGAGATTATACCCAAAGCTAGAGAAGCTAGATCACATTTATATACAACAGGATATAAAAGAGTTATTTCCCTTTGTTATATAACACAGGCTATAAAACAGTTATCTCCCTTTGTCGAAGGGAGATAATAATTAATTTCATTTCTTATGGTGTAATTCTTTGAGTCAGTTTCATGGTAAAATCATTATGATAGAGTAAATTAAAAGCTACTATTAGTAATGATTTTTTTTTAACCAAACTAATGTGTATTATGAAAAGAATTAGATCATTACTGTAAACAAATATGTGGGACAAACTTTATTTTTACAGAAATACTAACACCGCTGATGAAATGTCAAAGAAGTGTTAAGAGTTTTTTTTTAAAACAAATGTAGAAATGTTATGGCTTGATGGTGTTTAATGCCACTTTCAACAATATTC
>MJUT01041061.1:585264-596134 GCA_002080005.1 Gigantidas platifrons | reverse complement strand
ATTACAAGGATTAGTGATTTGTTAGGTAAATCATGTCTACTGATTACAAAGATTGGTGATTTGTTAGGTAAATCATATCTACTGATTACAAAGATTTGTGATTTGTTAGGTAAATCATGTCTACTGATTACAAAGATTAGTGATTTGTTAGGTAAATCATGTCTACTGTTACAAAGATTGGTGATTTGTTAGGTAAATCATGTCTACTGATTACAAAGATTGGTGATTTGTTAGGTAAATCATGTCTACTGATTACAAAGATTAGAGATTTGTTAGGTTGGTGGGTTTATGGTGTTTTATGCCACTTTCAACAATATTTCAGTTATATCCTGGCAGTCAGTTTCATTGGTGGAAGAAACCGGTGTACCCGGAGAAAACCACCGACCTGTCGCACGTGAATGAGAAACTTTGTCACATAATGTTGTATTGTGTACACCTCAACATGAACAGGATTCAAACTCACAACTGTACTGATGATACGCACATATTTCACAGGTAGTTGTAAATCCAACTACCATACAATCATGACCACGGTGGCCCCTGATTTGTTAGGTAAATCATGTAGAATTGATTATCAAAAAATGATGATTTACAGCTTATGATCGGAATTTCTAACGAGTAATTTATTTTTTAATCATTTGATAGTACTGTTGAGATTATAGTAACTTACATCAAATACTCCAATGATGGTGGATTTAGGATAAATTTATAAGATCAAATTATAAGGCATACAGTGCACTGTAATATTCACTTCATGCTGTCTAAAAATAATGCATCTTAAGGAACGTTTAAGAGATCTTAGTAACTACTCTTGATAAGTATAGTATTCAATCATGTTGTTAATATTTCAAGGTATATCTTTTTTAAACAATTCTGATGATAAATATACCCAATACAGTGAAACAAGTCTAACCCAAACCATGAATAAACCAGAATCCTGTTGTATAAACTGAATTTTAAACAAAGTCCCAATGTAGGAAATATTTGTCAATTAACCTGTATAAACTGAACACCTGTCTATTATGAACACAAAAGTTGGTCCCAAGGAGGTTTAGATAAGACAGTGTTCACTGTGTTTGTATTTATAGCTACATATTTGAAATAAACATCAAAGAACTTAAAAACATACTTATATGCCAGTTATCTATATTTAATACAAGCTTCATGCATGGTTACAGATCTCACTTTTTCCTATCCAGTTGTGTTTTTATTTGTGTTTTTCTCTTTATACTTGTGTTGAATCAATCATGCAGTATTTGTTATTCTTCTACTCTATTTCCATGCTACAGTGTGTTGTATATTGTTGTGACCTCTAACCCTGATTTATTATTCAAAGTCATACTATTATAGGTCATATGTATGTAAAACTAAGTACCACAACACACAAAACATATCAAAGCTATTACTGGAGCACACAGTAACACGCACATCAATATAATATGATATATAGATATATCTTATGATAATTAAAATGCAGAGATCAGAAAACCCTAACATAGTTTAAACAAGTCGTAGTAGAGATATACTCTAGACATGATTGGAAGAACAGGGTAAATCAAATGTACATTGAAGTGGGTTCCCATACAAAGTCAATATAACAGGCTTTAGCAGCATGAGGTTATGGTTATGGTGTTTAATGCCACTTTCAACAATATTTCAGTTATATCATGGCAGTCATAACAGCATAAAAATTACCACATTCATATTTCAAAATATTTCAGTTGAAAAAATATATCATTTGAACTGGTGATTATATTTTTTGAATTACATGTATAAGTCTATTTTTCTTAAGCCAATATACATGCATACAACATTCTATAATAACATTTATTATATAAAATCATGACTTTCTTTTAAACTGTATCGCATGCATAAAAATCATACCTTAAAGTAAATTTCTACAACATATAAAAAAAAACCTTAGTGTCACTTTATTAAAAATGAATGTGATTTTTATAAAAACTTACCCATGAAATATCCTTAATAAATAGTTTATTATAAAAGTTAAAAATAATCTGTTTACCTTGTAAATATTATCAAACAATAGTATATATATTGACTTGTCACCAGATTTCAAACAAGAGTAACACAATGGGTTCAACTAGTAGAGCAGGAACTGCTTACCCTTCCGGAGCACCTGAGTTCGCTCCCAGTTTTTAGTGGGATTCGTGTTGCTCGATCTTTAGTTTTCTGTATAGTGTTTTGTAGATCGTTGTTTGTCCTTCTGCCTTTTTCCTTTTATTCATTGCATTGTCTGTCCTTCTGTCTTTTTCCTTTTATTCATTACATTGTCTGTCCTTCTGTCTTTTATTCATTACATTGTCTGTCCTTCTGTCTTTTTCCTTTTATTCATTACATTGTCTGTCCTTCTGTCTTTTTCCTTTTATTCATTACATTGTCTGTCCTTCTGTCTTTTTCCTTTTATTCATTGCATTGTCTGTCCTTCTGTCTTTTTCCTTTTATTCATTGCATTGTCTGTCCTTCTGTCTTTTTCCTTTTATTCATTACATTGTCTGTCCTTCTGTCTTTTATTCATTACATTGTCTGTCCTTCTGTCTTTTATTCATTACATTGTCTGTCCTTCTGTCTTTTATTCATTACATTGTCTGTCCTTCTGTCTTTTATTCATTACATTGTCTGTCCTTCTGTCTTTTATTCATTACATTGTCTGTCCTTCGGTGATTTATGCCTAACATTGCATATTTCATTTTTCTTCTTTTAGAAATTTCTTTTTTTCTAATTATTGACTTAAATATCTAGGATGTTAGAAAAAAATTGTGTTTACTTAAAAGGAAGAAAGAGCTGCCATTTATAATATTAAAATGAAGGATCATAGGATAATGAAAACTTTTTAAATTGACTTATGATAATAAGACTTAGAGGATTCTGTTGCATGAGAATATATACAATCCCAAGACTTTCTGAAATCCAATTGAGTTAAACATATTTTTTTGTATATAAAATACATCATGGCACCACCTTAAAAAAATATTTTCAAAATTTTATAATAGCTTAATCGTTCAATACAGGAACCCATAAATGTTGTGTAAAAAACAAGTGTTGTGTTTAACAAATGTTACCAATCTATTCCAAAATAGAACAAAGTTAGTACAAGATATATTCACAATTCACATGTTACATCCACTCTAGGTCTGATCCTAGAATTTTCCTAAAACTCACCTGATTCTCCTCAGTTCTCCTAAGTTTTTACTACACACTTCAAAACTGTCCATTTGTCCCTTTTCAAACTTAGATTTATCGTGGTCTACAAACTTAAGTTTATTTGTAGCACCTCTTGTTCCAAATATGGTCATATAAATATTGGCATCAGTTCCAGAAAATGCTTTTTTCCCTGTGAAAATCTGTACACTATACACTGTAAAATAAAACATATATAATAAAGTTGACTGCCAATTATCTAAAAAAAAACAACTTTAAATTGGACACAAATCTATTTTAGAGTTATCGAGAAAAAAACTTGTTTCTGTAGTTAGAAGGCACTTTTCTCAAGACTGATTACACTAATGGTAAGATTTTCTATACATTTCTTTATGCTACACACCACTTCTACTTATACAAATTTATAATTAATTAGGGTTTTATAGCATAATTCATATTCATATATTGTGCACTCTGCATATTTGTTTTTTTTTATTTTTTTTTATTTAATTTCAATTAAAATTTACACTCATTATAATCTCCTTAAGAATTTCTATTAAATTTCATTACCTCAAGTATTGCATAGGAGCATACCCGTTACACTCCTCCCACCTCAAGTCATTATACCTTGATGATAATATCTCAATTACCAGCATTAAACCTAGCAAGATTTTCAATTCTGATCATTATGGGTTATTTAGTTCGCCGCCAATGTAACAACAGAACATGTTTTATCTCTATAAATTGCAATGGCATCGTAAGCCAACGCTCTACCAACAGAGTTAAAGGAGCTATCCATTAATACAGTTAGCGGAGGATGGTCATGTGTAACAGTGTGTTCTTTCCACCAGTGTATTCTTTCCAGAGGACATTTTACACTAGTGTATAATTTCCAGAGGAATTATTGCACTAGGTTATTTTTTCCATGCTAACCCTAACCCTGACATTAACCCTAACCGGAAATTCTACACACTGGAATAAAAGTACGCTTACACAGAACCTACTACAGTTCCTATCATGGTAAATAACCTTAGTTAGAGGAGCATACCTGTTACACATCCAGCGTTATGAAGCAGGAGTAAGATTTTTTTTTAAAGATTTTAAGATTACTTGGATTTGTTCTTTAACTCCTAGTTTTTCATGATTTCTTCGATCCTTTTTATTCCTTTAATACAACTGACTTTTATGTTTAGCTGTATGTTACTATATTATAGTTTGTAAATGTTAAAAATATTAATTTTACCTTCATTTGGAACTTTTGATTTCTGTTTACCAAACAAGTCTCTCTTTATCTTGTAATCCTTAATGTGTAACGACAGCCAATTAAAGCATTCAAATTCCCACATTGCATCTGTTTTAACATCTGTTATAATGATCTTCTCTAGGTACCAGTTATGTGAGGGCATTAATCCATCATGCTTTAAAGAAAAGGAGATCCATTCAAATAAAGGCTTTCATAGAAAAGCTGTATGATGCAATGTTGCAATGAACTTTTTTCAACACCAATTATCCAATTTCACAATAACTTTTTCACTAAATGTGTGTTTACATAACCAAATGTTCCCTTCAAGTTTGCTTCAAGTCATGTCGTCAAACATGTTTGATGGGTTCATCAAATGTTGGTAGTTTTTTTTTTGGATTATGGTGTTTAATGCCACTTTCAACAATATTTCAATTATATCGTGGTGGTTGTTGGAAGGGAGTTGAATAGGTGTTTAGACTGTCAAACTTGTGTAAACAAAATTACATTCATGAACACGAAATAAATCAAAAATATTATATAATAGAAAATCTACATTTCATGATTAACAATTCAAGATATTACCCCTAAAATGTGTGAAAATAAACTGAAAGGAAATAGTAAAACATTGAAATGTTTGAGGACTGAGTACTGGTAGCTTGTGTATATTGAAGTCATTTATCCATTAGTGACAGGCAAGATTAGCAAAATTGCCGTAGCAAAACCTATGCCTGGTTTACCACTGCTTCCGTGGCAGTAGCAGTTGTCATCTGATATTAGACATGAATGAGGACTTTTGCTAATTGGTTTTAAAAAAAAATTCTCAAAATAGTTCTTTTTTTTTTCTGTAAGGCAGTAATGGTACATACATAACATTTATCAACTGTTCTCTGCTTGAAAAAGAAAATTTCATGCAACAGTTGAGTAGATGTTCGATCACATAGATTTTTATTTTGAATGTGTTTTTTTGCAAATATTCCCAAAAAGGCTATTTAAAAAAAAAGAAACATCTTATATATTTTCAGATTATTGCAGTAAAATTAAAAACTAGCCCAGATTGTGAGATTACCTCGATAGTAACAATTTCCAAGTTTCCCAGAAATGGTGACTTTAAGTAGAATGTTTCCTTTGTTTCTCTCATAAAAACAAAGGTCGTCGATCCTCTTCCTTTTTTCAATTGTCTCTTTGGAAGTTCATCTCTGCTACCTTTAATTGTTATATGTACCTAAAAAAATACACAATGTATATCATAAGTTTGTTTATATATACAGTGAAACCCATCTAAACCAAACACTGAATAAACCGAAATCTTGTATAAATTTAAAGCTAACATCAAATAAAGTCTCAGTGTAGGAAATCTTTGTTAAACTAACCCCAAGCTTAATAGCTGTTACATTGCATCAGAGATGTCATTATATCTTTTGATATGTATATGTAGCATTCTATACGAACATATCACATAACGTTGTACACCTCGCCCTGATCGAGATTCGAACTCACAACATCAGTGGTGATAGGCACTGATTGCATAGGTAGTTGAAAATCCAACTACCAAACGATCACGGCCACGACTGCCCCTCACCAAAATATACCTGAAATATAGTTGAAAGAGGTGTTAAACACCATACCCCCATTTTTAATCATATGGAAAATGCAACCATTTTTTTTAAATAGTGGACTTAATTCTCAATGGTCATTAATTTTTTCTTCATGCTCATCTACAACACATTGTGACTCCATTCATATAATGCATGTTATCAAATGTTATTTTATAAAGTGAATAAGACTATGTCTAATATAAAAACAAATGGCTGCCATTTCATTGTTCTCATTTACAAATTTAATCAGTATCTCTTAATAAAAAATACTTCCTACTGAAGAATGCACAAAAATGTGTCACAGTATATTAAAGTGCTAGACACATTTCACTATTTATCACAGGCTGCACACTGCTGATTTGTCTCAGGAAAGTTAAGTCAGCCATTTGTACCAATGGTGCATTACTTTATCATTCCACGACACAAACAATCATATACAACTGTAGAAAAGGGAGATGTGACATCAGTTTTAATAAACAAAACATTTTTACTTACCTTAGCATTAATTCCAGATTCTCCTGTGTAAACATCAACTTTGTAGAGACGGTCGTAAACACACATGTCTACTTCTTCTTCTTCTTTCACTTTGGTTGTTGGTCTGGGAGCAATGTATTTAATTCTAGGTTTACCTGTTGGTATTCTTTTTGGAACCTACATTACAAATCAAAATATACAGGTAAGAAAACAATAATACCTGTATACAGGAAAGAAATTTGAATTGATTTATTAATTTTAAGGTAAAAACTACAATTTTCATAAAAAAAATTTATGTGAGGTAGGGAATGAAAATGTTACAACAAAAATAAAACATGGGATAAAATATTCTTCGCATAAAGTAAATATACAAAAAAAATGAAAATACAAAACAGTTAAAAACAACATTTCCTCACCTTTTGTAGATGCAAATGTCTCCGATGTTCTTCCATGGTAGTACAAAGATAACAGAACTTGTTTGGTGGAAGTGCTGAAAAATCACAGACTAATCATCAATTTCTGAATGAAAACTAACAGTACAAATATGGAGTTCAACAAGACAAGTAAATTTTAAGTACATGTAATTATTTCTTCATTTTAAGTTTTACCAGGGATGCTTGTAGCAATTTAATTTGACGAGTCCAGAAGACATTTCTGAAATTCTTGTTGAATCCCATCATTGTAAAACTCTAAAATTTGAAAACTTTGGAGAGTCTCAACTGACAATAGTGAGTTCAGGACTCATCTGGGCGAGTTGCAAGGATCTCTGTTTTACATTTATCTAATTATGCTAAAGAGTAAGCTAGTCTTTCATGCTATACAAATACTTGTCAACAAGCATCATAAAATCAGAATAAGTTTGTTTCTTGATATAGTGTTAGCTTTAGGTCACTTTCCAGTATTTTAATTTTTGTAATAAGGTTTACTGGTCGTAGAAGTCAGGGTAACTGGAGAAAGCAAAAATCAAAGGTAAGAATCTGATAACTTTCTTGTAAAACACGAAAGTAGCTTAGTATAAACCTAAATCCATGATATACAGTAAAACCTGTCGAAACTGAACCTCCTTGAAACCAACTTTTGGGTTCGGAATAGACAGGTGTTCTGTTTATACAGGTTAATTGAGAAAGATTTCCACCACTGGAACTTTATTTAAAGTTTGGTTTATATATGAATCCATTCTATTCAGGGTTTTGGCTTAGACAGGTTTCACTGTTGTAGTCTGCATAGATGATCCATGACTTGGTCCATCAGACACTCAAACAATAAGATTTATTTTATGTATAACAAAATATTCACTCTGAATACATTATACATGTGCCACCAGTGTTTATCTTTTTGCCAATACAATGTAACTAATTAACAACAAGCATTCATTGACCCTGCATGTGGTATCCATGTTTATGTTGTGGTCATTTAATATGGTAGTATGTATTCTTTAATTTGAGGCAAGTCTGTGCATTTGTTTATTGCCATACATCTACAGGGCATGTTGGAGATTAACCAATTTCATCTGCAATTTTTTGTGCCTATTCCAAGACAGGATCTAAATATACATCAGCCTTTGTTGTTATTGTCATTTTTGGTGTGAGTCGTAGGAGCAGACCGTGTTGTTGTTACTATGATTTCTGTCCATCACTGTTTTCATGATTAATGTAGTATTTTTCAAAGGATCTATCTGTACAGGTAATGTTCCATAATCTAATGCATAATCTCTAATTCAAAAGATTGAATTCTTTAAATACAAGAACGAACAATTATAATGCAATCTATACAAAGCTCACATACAGTTGCAAGACAAAAAATATCCCAATCTCAGTAAAATTAAAGGATTTCCACATGACGGTACAAAAATTTAATCCTAGAGGGATAGGGTATGGTGTTTAATGTCACTTTTAACAATATTTCAGTTATATGGTGGTGACCACTTTTTTTGTGGAGGAAACCAGAGTACCCAGAGAAAACCACCAACCTGTTTCAAGTCACTGACAAACTTTATCACATAATGTTGAATCAAGTACACATCACCTGAGTGGGATTTAAACTCACAATGTTAGTGGTGAAGTTGTGATAGGCACTGATTGCATAGGTAGTTATTAATCCAACTACCATACGATCACGACCATGATGGTCCTTTTAATTCTAGAGTTCTAATCGTAAATATGAGAGACAAAATATGAAAGAACACCAAAATATTATCAAAAAAACTCATAATATTACAACTTACGTGTTTCTGAATAAGATGCAAGGGAGTCTGTATCTGTAATAGGTTTGTCAAGATTTTGAATAGTATTTACATCTGTAAACATTACATTTGCATCTTTCCATCTTCCTTTGAAGTCAACACTTGCTACAAGTATATAGAATAAAATAACCTTTAGAGCAACTGCACCAATGCAAGTTTACTAATTAAAGGCTTTTTTTTTTGCTTGAACAAAATTATCTTATTCACTGACAATTGTCACTATTTACAGCGATTATGCAGAGAACACACTCAAAACATTCAAATGTTTACTGGAAGGTCATAGTGGATTTGTTTTCATACTAATGCTTTTATTATCCTATTGACAAAAATGTTGTTAAAATTTTCCATTTTATGAAACAAAATAAATGAATTAGTTTGCCAATCATAAGTAGAAACTAAAGATGTCTTGAACATTTCAAGTACATTTCCTATCACTTCAAAACAAATAATTAATTTTTGATAAGTGTACAATATTAAATGAAATTTTAAATTTAACTGAATTTGAAATGATTTGTCAAAAATCATGTTATTTATGCACATACCGGAAAATATTCTATATGTGTATATAATAAGATAGGAAGGGACACAGAAGTTGTTTGTTTCTTATTTGTTATACATGTAGCAAATTTACATATTATCAATCTGTTATAACAAATTACTATGTTTGGGGTGTAGTTACATGTTGATTATGAGATCTCCTTTATTCTCTCAACTATGCATTTTGTGCAGCAATACAGAAATATTCATATATGATTTCCCTCCATTTAACAGAAAAAAAAATCCCCAGTTTTTTTTTCCAAATCTTGGTTCAGGTCTTATTCTAAAGGCAAAAAATGTAGTGTGACCCTCTTTCAGAAAGTCTACATTTATAATAGTCCGAGATTTATAAGTACTTAGACCTTGAATATATTTGATAAAATATATTAATTTAAATTCATGTATTGTATTACCGGTAATAGTGCCATGAATGTTTCTATTCCCAGTGTGTCTCCTCCATATACATGTACATGTTAAGGATCGATGATTGATCTGTGTGCCTCCTAACTATTGATATATATGTCATTAATCATGTAAATCATTCCAATCATTGTAACTAAATTTATTGTGATTATTCTGCTCAATCTTGGGCGCTGTGATTAGCAATAAAATCATTTATATTGTATTGTATGCCATTCATGATATTTCTTTCAAACAACCAGTCTAGTTATACTAAATGAAAATATGTGTCCAAGAAGGAGTATGACAATTTTATTTGCAAATCTGAATTTAGCAAAATCTACTAGACTATCATTGACTGTATTTTTTTTTAAATATTAATATGCGAGCGTTAGCGAGCTCTTTATGGTATAAAATGTGTACTTAGGATTTTCTGACAAACATGGCTGCACATACTGACGGATAAAAAAAATTCTGCGCATTGTAAACACGTTCTGTGTAACACACTAACACACTCAACTAATGAAGATCTTCTTAACATAAAGCACAAAGGTGATCCTAAGTCTTGTACATGTACCCTCTCTCGTACATGTACGTCCAATACAACTGAAACCTGTGACCAGTGCCAACAATGGACACACATAGCATGCACAAAAACTATATCCACAAAGCAATATGAAACATGGATAAAAGATGAGATAGAATTTGACTTCACATGTGACAGATGTTTATTGGAAAATCTCCCTTTCAATTATGTAGATAACATACATGACATAAGTGAACAAACAATAAACACATCGTACAATCATAACCACCATGCATCACGAGATGATATATTCAAGCCACTCCTGTCAAAGGGTCTACATTTTATACACTGCAATGCGAGATCACTGTTACCCAAGATATCCGAACTTCGGTTAATAGGTGCCAGGACCAAAGCTGCTGTCCTGTGCATAACAGAAACATGGCTTGATAACTCTGTGACAAACACTGAAGTGAAAATTGATGGGTATAGCCTATTGAGGAAAGATCGAAGTCGTACAGGAGGAGGCGTATGTGCATATATCCGAGGAGATCTAGCCTTCACTCAGAGAACAGACCTTCAACAAACTGAATTAGAAGCGATATGGTTCGACATACTACTTCCTAAGACCAAACCAATCCTTGTCGGCAATGTATACAGACCACCCAAAGAGACTGACTTTATTAATAAATTTGAAG
>MJUT01041061.1:548313-562830 GCA_002080005.1 Gigantidas platifrons | reverse complement strand
TGAAAGATTTTTTGTCATTGCAACCCCGTTCACAGTTGCCCAACAGGAGTCCACAGGTCGTCCACGTGTCACAGTTTAGAATAATCCTTCAGGTAATCCTTCAGGACCTTACAGTACCCCGTGACCCACATTAGCACGGCTCACCAATATTTTCTGAATAATGTTGTTTAATAAGATTTGTCTACTAGTATTCCTAAAACGAGATATTTATAACATTTTATTCATTATCACCTTTGTATATATACTTGACACAAAATTACTAATCAACACCCATACAACAAAACCTTCTGCAAATATAACATGGATTTAACCTGGTTCACATAGGAATGAGATATGGGTACTAAATCTTTCACTAAGTCAGAAATATAGGCTTTTTCTTAAAACATGGTGGTTTAACCGATAACTAAAAAAAGCATTTATAATAAATTATGCTCGGTAATACATCTCTACAAATAAAGTTCAGCAACAATGAAACACAATATATTTACATATAAACTGAACACAATTCGTTCGTTTTAGTGACCAGGGTTATAAATGTACAGAAATAAATTGTTCCAGCATCATTAAGGATGGGTAAATTACCAAAACAACAAATCCAATTCAAAAGCAATCGCATTACATTTGCGTGCATTATCATTACATGTTGACACCAAAACATTAAATGCGCACATTACCATTACATTTTGACACGAAAACATTCCATTTGCACATATTTCTTTACATTTTAAGCATGGAAATTTTATTCATCATCGAACCCATGTGCATGCATTCTGATCGGTTTTAGTCCTGCCCTTGTAGTTTCCCTTACCGTATACTGTTATAATATAGCACCAAATTTATCACCTGATACTTGACAAAAGTAAAACGACGGATGCCACCAGTAGAAAAGGAATTACTTATCCTTCATGAGTGCCTATATATTCACCCCGCTTGGGTCGTGTTGTTCATTTTGTCCAATTACACGTTATCACGGTTTTTTTTCCGATGTTGTGATGTCAGCTTCCATTTCCGCGTAAAAACGACGATCAGTTGGTCTTTACTCACGTCCATTTTGTAGTATGTTCATATTTTATATCCGTTATTTGCATTTAGCAATGTATACTGGTGTCCAACGCGATGTCCATTTAAAGTAACACGACGGGTGCCACTAATGGCACAGGAACTGCGTACCCTTCGGACCACCTTAGTTTGCACCTGGTTGTTAGTGGGGTTCGTGTTGGTCAATCTCTAGTTTCCTGTGTAGTTTTTGTCGACAATTCTTTCTTTTTATTTTTTTTTATCCCAAATTGCGGTCAAATATAGTGCACCATTCCGTTGTATATTCACGTGTTGACACAATGTTGATTGACTCTGCAGGTTTAACTTTTTGCTGAAATTAGCAAAACTGTTGAATAGCTTTGTCTTGTTATGTATGCATCAACATTGTATATATATAAAATTGTATCAATATTTTGGTTTTTGTTCATAGAGAGAAAATTAATTCAGGTGGTATGGTTATTGTGTTTAACACCACTTTCAACAATATTTCAGTAATTATCGTGGCGGTTAGTTTTATTGGTGGAGGAAACCGGAGATAAATCACAGACCTGCAGCAATTACTGACAAACTGTATCACATAATGTTGTATTGAGTACGCCTCGCAATTAGCGGGATTCGAACCCACAACTTTAGTCCTGATAGAAACTGATTGCATAGGTAGTTGTAAATCCAACTACCATACGATCACGACCATGACAGTCCTCTCATATTAATACAATTGTGGAGGCAATTTTATTTATTTTCAACACTTTTTACTTTAACCAATGACTATAATTGGTTTGATTACAAAACGTACTTATAGTGTATACTTCAGACATGATATGTTTACACTCTGACCATGGTGAAATTTTTAAATATTTACAATACCACTGTAAATTTTTATCTTTCAAGAGTTTTAATGGGGGCAGATAATTTTTAGATTGTCCTTAAAATAATATTTATAGTTTATATGATACGAGCTAGATGCATTAACATTCGAGTGTCCTCTCGGTTCTGTGGTATGTATTTTATTATAAATAATTATTTGTATAAAAGTTATTATTGGGTGGGTTATGGTGTTTGACGCCACTTTCAACAATATTTCATTTATATCGTGGCTGTCAGTTTTATTGGTGGAGGAAACCAGAGTACCCAGAGAAAACTACTGACCTGTCGCAAGTCACTGACAAACTTTACCACATAATGTTTATCGAGTACACCTCGCCATGAACGGGATTCGAACTCACAAGGCACTGATATATAGCATTTAGGTAATTATAAATCCAACTACCATACGATCACGATCACGGTGATCCCTGTATAAGTTATGAAACAAGTATCAATGTATATGATTAATTCATCTAAATTTTCAGAACTAATAAATAAATGTTGATGCCTTTTATATTTGCGTGATTCTATTTTCTTTTAATTGACTTGAACACTTCTAACGATATCTTAATTTATAAATCACATGTCTGTGCCTCGTCAGGTTTTATTAGCAATTAATTATGTCATGGGTACTTATTTCTTACTTAAAAGCATAATAAGCAATTTCCTAAAAAGATTTAAAAAAAAACACATTCACAACGGTAGTTGCTAAGCAACGAATGTAAACTAGCCACATGACTTTTTCTTGTAGTTGTAATGGACATTTAATAGTAGAACCTGTTGTCAATTTCATGTGTTTATTCTACAATAGTAGGTCAATAATAACATTCTATTTACCATATTTAATAAATCACGATATATTCTAGTTTGTATTTAATGATTTAAAATTTGACTCGCTGAATGTTGACAATAACGATTTTCCCATTTTGAAATTGAATTCAACAAAGGATTCAATTAACCTTAGCAAATGAGGTTATATACGTAGAATAAATAAGTTTCATATTAATGAAATTTTCATTGTCAACAAACGTATTTATTATAAGATGTTGCATGTTAAAAACTGTAATTTTATTAAAAGTTATTCATCTTAAAATAGATAATATTTTGAATAGAATTAGGATTAGGATTTAGGATTATGGTGTTTAACGCCACTTTCAACACTATTCCAGTTATATCGTGGCGGTCAGTTTTATTGATGGAGGAAACAGGAGTACCCGGAGAAAACTACCGACCTGCCACAAGTAACTGACAAACTTTATCACATAATGTTGTATCGAATACACCTTGCAATAAGCGAGATTCGAACTCGCAACGTTAGTGGTGATAGGCACTGATTGCAAAGATAGTTGTAAATCCAACTCATGACCACGATGGCAACTGGATAGAATTAATATCGCACATGGATGTTACGAGTTTCCACGTAATTTACATGTATACAGAACATGCGCAACTGTTTTCATAAGGAAACTATGGTTTATCATGTTTATTAGATATATTTATGTTTGCGATTTATAGTTTGTAAATAATGTTATTTATTAAAACTAAGGTAAATTTTATGTGGTAGCTTAACCGATTTTGGCTATCCTGTTTAGTCTTCTTGGTTTCTATACTTGCTCCCAAACAATTTTAAATTATTTGGCTTTCCAATCTTTTGATTTTGAGCGTCATATGATGAAAGTTATTATTCCAGAAACACGACGTGCACACTGAGTTAAATATTTACCTTTTTTTTTTCTTTTTTTTTTTCGTTAACTTTCTACTGTATTTCCTGTTTTCTGGAAATAACAAATTTGAAATTAAAAAAAATATAATCTGTGGTTTTACTCGCCTTTCTTATATATGTATAAATCACGTTCGGTTAATTTTAATTGGCTGTTAACTGTCTGCATGGTTTAAACATGTTCAAAATTTAAGTGAAAATTCAAAACATTTCATATAAAGTTGGAACTAACTAATTTTCAATAGTAACAAAAATCATAATGAATTGCATGGTTGAATATTGTATACAGCTATAATAAATTGCATGGCTGAATATTGAATACAGCTCTTTCATTTTTAATAAGATGTAATAAAAAAATAATTTTCTAGATTAAAATTTACATTATATATGTATTTTATCGATAACAATCTGATCTAGTAATGAATCCACGGAGAGTAATAGGTATCCGGCAATAAATTCATATTAATGAAAAATTTCCAATAATAAAAAAAGAAAAAAAGAACACGTCATTGTTCATAAATATAGACACACCTGAAAATTACAAAGTTACCTGAGATTTTATAATTTCATATACTAACTGCGTTTTTACTCATTAAATACAGATATTACAATGTTCACTGATATGTTACCGATTTTCCAATAGATAATAATCGGTTTCACCTTTTTACATTAAATATTGAAGTTTTTGTTGTATAAAGTGCTGTAACACTAAGATACCGCGGGAGTAAGAGTGAAGAATAAATTATACAATACTTTATTTAATATATCTGGACCGGTATATATATAAAAGGTTACAATCGTAAGTCTTTTAATATACGACCGATCACATTGTATGTGCTACGATTGTGTTTTGTGAAGTCATTTTAATGAATATGCCCACGGCGAGATTTTACTTTTAAATGATAAAATATTGACAGAACGTTTTTAATCTTTAGATTTTTCTGTTTTACAGGGACTTTGTGGAGACACCAGGGAACAGATAAACACACTATACGGGAGTGGATGTGTAATCAAGTTGCACTGATAAAACATTTACAGAGTAAACAGAAAACTGTCACCATATTAAACGTCACTCGATCATCAATTCTCACATGGAGGCCAAAGGATTGAGTGTAGAAGTTTTAAAAGTTCACAATGCAAACGTGAATAAGGAGACGAAACAGCAGCACAGTACCATGGGTCCACCACCTAAATCTTTATGGGGCGCTATGGCCAAAGACAAACATTCAGACAGTAGCAGTAAGGTTTCATCCGTTCTGACCAAGGATAGATTCTCTAGACTTAGGACTAAACTGAAAATGAATCAGATGCTGGGTGGATCATTTTCGAGGAGTAAAACAGGATCTGAAATTGTACCCCGAGTAATGAAAACAATGGAAAATACATACAGAATGGGACCGGATCAGTCTTCTAAGTTTAATACTGACAAAACAAAATACATCATAATGTCTACATTTGAATCTTACTTGAAGGATAGGCAATACGACCCTAAAACCTTCCCCAGATTGTGTAAAACTCTGGCAGATTTATTGAAAGAGCGAGTCAAGTCAACGGGACCAAAAAGATTTAAGATCATTAGTAATGTGTCTATTCTAGAAAACAAGGAACAATGTGCTGTTTGTGCTAGTAGATGTGTCTGGGATATGGACAATGATAATTTCTCTACGGCTACATACAACGGTAAGGATTTTTCTGCCATTGGAACTGTGTTTGCCTTGTATTACGAATGAAAACGAACTTCTCTGTGTTTTCATCTGTACTAGATTTCTTTTATTTCATGTGAAAGGATATACGAGAGTGAATATATGTACGTCAACACGGTGTCGCTTAATTGAAAAATTGTGATATAAAGCTCTTTCACAAGAACTTTGGAGGTGACTTGTCCGTCCACAGATATGTATTTATCAATACATCTAGGTCAAAACGATTATCTTGTTTCATTTTAACAACTGTATATCGATTTGTTTAATATTATATTAATAATTATGTTTTATTTATTACATATTCTTAACATTTATCATTGTATCATTATTACACCTTGACTACATTTCATAAAACAACATACACTTGGTGTACCACGACGGGTGTCACTAATGGAGCACGTAATATTGGTTTATCTGATTTTATTCCCGTTTTTATTTGTTGGGGATCATGTTGCTCTTTTGTTGTTTTTCTGTGTTCAATATTTGTGAATTGTGCTTGTTTATGTCTTCAAATTTGTGGCCCAATGAGTTAGCTCGTTGGATCTAATAACTCATATAAGCCTATCACCAATACGGCATGGGTTCGCGTCAGGCTTTGTAAATTACAAAAAGGGTGCATTCTACTCGCAGCCGCAAGTGATAAAGTTTAACAGTTGCTTGCCCATGGTCGGTGGTTATCTCCGGGTACTTTGGCTTCCTCCATCACTAAAATTAATCGCCATAATATAGCTGAAATATTGTTGAAAGTGGCGTTAAACACCAAAAATCAAAATCAAAATCAAACTTTTCCAACATGGTACAAATATTACAATCGATGAAAACGTTTAACTGATCCCAAAGATGTCTAGAATATATTGCTGGGAAAAAAAACTAGCGCCTGTTATCTTTATTAGTTTATTCTCAGAATATAATTTATTACATGTGAATAACTGCGGCCAAATCTTAAATGTTTTTTCCCCAACAAATCGGAGACGATTTCTGAGAGAAAAAGGAAGAAAACAGTTCGCCCAAAGCTTTAGTTTCACATGACCATTAATAGACTATGTTACATAGTGACCACTTATGTATAATATCTATATCGGGGTGAACTGGAAACTATAGATATTAGTCATACTGATTAATCAGCCTCGTATTTAGACTTATACCTAGATATTTCGAATGACTGATTTTCCAATAGTTAACTTTCACTTAAGTTATTCTGTAGTAACAGTCTTGTTTTCCCTTCTAATAGAGTATACTATTTTTATCCCAATTCATACGCTAATTCAGTCTGTTCTTCTGATGGAACTTTTTTTTTTACACGAGAATACTATTGTTTTACAAATTACTGGATCATGGTTACGAGAAACTAGTTGCAGGTATATGGTTGAGATTATCTGCTTCCTTAAATGGCTTTGGGAATGATGACTTCATGGTGAGTGTCATTAAAGGAGGAGTCGATAACCCTTGCTGAGCACCTGGTATATGACGAACCCCAGTTGTTGCGGGGGTTCGTGTTTATATTTATTTTGTTTGTATTGTATGTTTATTTGAGTACTATTCGGGCTTGTAACCTCTGTATTTTTTCTATTGCTAACTAAGAAACAAATTGCACAAAACACACTGCTAACACGTTGTATGGAGAAAATTTAGGTTACATTTCACACATAACAAGGGAGAACAATTTCTCTTTTGTTTAACAATGTGAATTTGATCTTGAAAAACAAGTTAAATGAACATAAATCAATTGTAAGCTTACGAAATAAACAAAAATCCCTACACGTTGAGATGGTGAAGTATTTTATAGATCATTTTAGAGAAAAAAATATATGACATGTATGAACAGAGCACCGTCATTAAATCATTCTAGTTGTATTATTAGAACAACAAATGATGTTAAACTTACAATTTACTTCACGACCAGGATATACAATGATTAAATTGGATTTTTATGGCGTTTAAAAAAATATAAATGTGTAGTATAAGTATTAGCACTGTAAATGAATCAAATTAAGAGGTCTTGGTTAACTCGGACATTTTCCTTCATTTTGCGTGGTTTAATTGGTTTATGGGTGAATATATTTCATGTAGTGTAGCAATTGACATATTCTTAGTAACGATATCTTATATTTTTAATTATCATCTGATTATGTCAAAGGTAACGTCTTTGGTAGAAAATTGTGATTTACTAATCGCTTCAGTACAGTTTCGTTACAACCAAAGTGTTTGTAATAATAAAACGAAAAGCAAGGAATACCACACTGTCGAAACAAGTCCAAAATGCGGTCGCAAAAATCGCAGAAAGAAGCGAGATCGATACCCATAACACACATTTACATTCACGACTGCTTACGTTCCTAGATTGATACATACATTTAATTCAATAAAAAGTGGCAGAGTTAAACCAGCTTTATGGCCCCAAACCTCCACTCTTGGTTAAAATAAACGGGGGGGGGGGGGGNTATATGTACAAAGTAATAAACAGCTTTATACAATTTGAGTGTACACAATGTATCTTAAATTAAGTTTTCTTTATTTCTGTAAAGAAATCACAAAAATTGCTTATTATGCAAAAAATTTACTGCTGAAATATAGTTATGAAAAGTTTTTTTTTTCCCCCGAGTTCAAAATATAAAACCGTTAAGAGATACGTTCGGTTCCGCACCTACATGTATACAAATAATTTGACAGTTTTATTTTGTGAGTCAACTAAGTACATGTACTAGATTTCCTATTGTAAATTTGTGGAATTTTTAAAATAATTATTTAAATCAACCCTTCACCATTTCTTATGTCATATATAATACCCACGGTAACACGGACACCAAGAAAACATTAAGTACATTTATTAACATGAAAAAGGTAAAAAGGTAAAAGGTAAAATATATTTAGGTTTAAAAATTTCAACATCATACACAAGTGTTTAAAAATTTCTCGTTAATTTAAAAATAAAACATAAAACTGCCTTCATTAACTGAAACTTCAATCCACTCATTTTAACTGCTGAGAACTTTCTCACCAAGGATAGCCCATGAAAGCCATTCAGCTTATTTCCAATGGGGTCCTTTATAAGTATCAGCTTAAAGTTCAAGTGGATATTAAAAGATCAACATGAGCGGGTAGAGGGATTACTTAATTTTAAAATAAGTACATTATCTATAAAAAAATATATATATATATATAATTATCATTATTATGATACATTTTTTGTATGACACGTCTTTCCCGTTCTTCACTGGTATGTATCAGGTGGTACTTCACTTCTTTTTTAAATCTTTGCAAATCATTGATGGATTTGATCGAATCGGGTAGAGAATTCCAATCATGGATTCCATTGTAGTAAAATGTTGTTGATTCGATGTCTTTAATTTTTGGTGTAACATAATTAATCTGACTTGATCTAGTATTATGGGCATGATGTTCATTAATTTTGATGAAATTATTTTTCAAATAAGAAGGACATGTATCATAATTAACAAATAGTTCATGGCACTGAGGGCCATATGGCAGTTTATGGACCGGGATGTCACCCACAAAATATTATATGGATCGAAGCGAAGCTGAGGTCCATATAGTATTTTGTGGGTGACAGACCGGTCCATAAACTGCCATATGGCCCGAAGTGCCATGAACTATTTGTTATATTATACTTCGCGTCCAAAAACAAGTCCAATTATCTCCCGAAATAAAGACTCGAAAACGAGGAAGTCCACTGCCGGTCCATATAACGTTATATGGACCGGCTGCGCTAACAAAGACAAATAGGGAAAATAAAAACGTAAAGTATAATATTAGATTTTATGAGCATGGTTCAATCGAAGCTGTTTTACTCTGTTTTCAATATTTAAAAATCCTAGACTAGATAATTCAGCTTGCTTTATACTAGTTTATATGAATTCAAAGATTTAGTCTATTAAAATTTATTTATATAAGTCATGAAGATAGATTATCATCTTTTCTTGAGGTTTTTGTCTAATTTACAAAGGTTTTATTATATATCTTAACCTTTCTATTTGTTTTCCAATTACTTACTATTCTGTAATGTGTGTACAATTATTTAAATGACCGACATTTTATTTCATGGTACTTTTATTTGAGAAACCACTCGAAAAGTAAAGACACGATCACAAAAAATCCAATTACACGCACTGTTTAAATCATATAGGTGAGAAAGGAGAATGTATTTAGGAATTTAATATTGAACTAAAATTAGATAAAGTATGATTGAACACGTTAAGGAACTTATCAATGCTCAATTATATGGGCTTTTTTGGTCAAACTGGAAAATTATTTATTTACAAGATTTTGGTGTATGGTTGTACATTTCGAACTTTAAATAAAATGAATGGTTTTGTATAACACGCACGCAATGTACTTAGTATACTAAAAAAAAATTGTTTAGTAGTCGAAATGAATAAGGGGTAAAATCTGTGAACAAGATGTAGGGGGAGGAGATTAACGCCACATTCAACAATATTTCAGTTTTATCGTGGCGGTCAGTTTTATTTGTGGAGGAAACCGGAGTACCTAGAGAAAACCACCGATCTGTCGCAAGTCACTGACAAACTTTATCACATAATGCTGTATCAAGTACACCTTACTATTAGCGGGATTCGAACTCACAACTTTAGTGGTGATAGACACTACTTTATATACAGATACATATAGTTGTAAATCCAACTACCATTAGATCACGACCACGATGGTTCCACTGATCTGTTTTTCTAGTACAACAAATGTACAAAACATATTGCGTAGCAAATATAATTACTAGAGTCTATACCAAAATAATAGATTGAGTGATTATTGTTAAACACCAAATGCGCAATTATTTAGCTATATCATGGCGAGTACAGACCTAGTTACATTCAATGAAATGATGACGATGTCCTCTTTGTACAATACCAACCCGATTTATTGGATCCTTATAGTGCTAACCCACTGAAACAACAGTCCCGCGGGTATATATGTCGAGAAAGCCTCGTGAAGTTCACCTTTTCTTCCCTCGAACTTGACATGTAGTATCTTATAAAGCGTAAATATATACATTTGTATGCGGTCTATGGTATGATCAAATAATTTTTAACATGAAACTAAAAGTCCAAGTAAATTGTTGGTACTATTAATTTATGTGTAGCTAGCCCCACACAGAATTTCCTCACCTTAAGATACAAGATATTTTATTTTCCAATCATGGAGCCCAGTACTGGGCAGAATAATCATTTACAAATTAAAGAACATAAAATACACGTATGATTTGTAATAATTAAATGTAATTTGAAGACATATTAAGACAATACAAAAAAAGAAAAAAAGAAAGATAAAGAAAAAGTTTTGGAGACACACTGACTCTGAAGGTCAAGGGGGAGACAACCCATAAAAGCATAATATTCTAATGTATTTATTATATTATTATTNTTTTTTTAAGTAATTCTATGTTTTCTTTCTTTAAATAAATCAATTAATAGTTTAGATGTTAATGAAATAATTTCTTTATCCTCACATGATAGTAACCATATAAATTATCTTCTGTTGACAAGTTCTCAAAATTGGTATATAAGTGTGGACCCGGCAAAAAGGACACGGTTGTCAGAACAATTTGTCTCAACAAGTCTTCTTTGAAAGTACAAATCCAAATGATTTGTAGCATAGTGCCAATTATGTGTGTGTTTTCCTTAGAAAATTATCCTCGTTTAATCTTGATATGGCCAAAAACATGTCCACCAACTCTCTCTCTCTCTCTCTCTCTCTCTCTGTTTTAAAGTACATCAGAAACTACAAGTCCAAATAATTTTTTAGTTGGTACAAGAAAAATTTGAAGACACCAAGGTGGTAATCATAAGCCATAAATCGAAGAACAGATAAAACCATAACCAACAGACTATTGAAAAAAAAAAGACAAAACAATGATAGACAACACGAACTTCACTAATTATCAGGGGTGACCTCGGGTGCTCCTGATGGATGAGTAGTTCCTGTTCCACTAGTGGCACCCGGTGAATTAAATGTTGTTAAACGGCAAACACATCATCTGAAATGGCAATCGTGTTGGTTACTAGTATACGAGTATACGTACACAAATACAGATAAATAAAATATGAAGCTCCCACAAAACAAATGCGAGGTAAGACAAACCGAACATCGTTTTTGCACGGAAATTGTAAATGACATCGCATCACGGAACTCAAGACATGTAACTGGACAAAATAACACGAACCCCATTAAAAACTGGAGCGGACTCGTATGCAATGGAAGGGTAAACATTTCTTGCTCCGTTAGTGGCACCTGTCGTGCTACTCTTGTTATAAATCCTGTGATAAGTCATGACAGAGGAATGTATGTTAACGTTGTGACTAACACAGATGAAACATATCCGTGAGTGACCGATATTCTGTAATGGTTAACAAAGTCATGGTGGCGACCGTAAAGACTGAGCGCACGTTACTGCGACGCCGTTTAAATAACCTTAGTTTCTGATTTAATGTGGTTGTTATTAGTTTTTATGATGCCATATCTACATAATCTTTATATCATAATAAACCGTAGGATATAAGAAATAATTTTCCGACAATATTTATGAAATATATTGATATTTATTCTGTCGTATCCCACCACGGAACCCCCCTTCCGTATTAAAAACGTCCCGTCAGATGTAACATTTCTGTTATAAATTGATAAGATTTTCGGGCATTTCACGAAAACGCATGCACGGAAATCGCACCAAATCTGCTAAGAAAGTAAACGTCAAGATTCTTCCAACGTAATTTCTCGATGGCCGTTTTCTGTTAAGGTTTTTTGCTTTTATCCGCATGTATTTAAGTCCATTCAATGTGTCAGATACTGAACTGAAATACTGATCACCAACTTTAAAGGCTTTTCCCGATAAATTTAGGTGAAGTTGAGTAAATATTTGTTCACTGTTATGCAGATCTATATTGTAAGAAATAATACAAGAAATTTTGAAGATGACTTTTGAAAGATAAAGAAATATTGACCGAAATACGCAGTCTGAAAGAATGTCAACTTCTTAATTTTACTAAAAAAAACAACGTCGCTTGGAATTTTAACGATTTATAACGCAGCACACAAATAAATCATCGACATTTGTATGTGCCAAGCAGTTAGTTCTATTCAAAGGCTACCATTAATACCAATCATGAGTATATTAAAATTAAAATAAACACGAACAGAATAAAATGCCAAGTCTGAATGGATTGTCCACTTCATCAATTTCGACGTCAAATGCGTTTTCAAGACTTTTGTGAATTTTGCGCCTGTTAGCGTCGAAAACGTAAATAGTTTTTCCGTTGCTTGTACCAGGAATCTGATCACATTTGTCAAAACATATGGTCAATTAAAAGAAGAAAACTTGGAAAATCAAATATCGGAACCACACTACCTTTAGATCTAAAAATGACAAAATTTGAATGTTCTTTTTAAATACCGAAAATACGACAAACTTTCTATTTAAAACCAAAAGATAGCAACATTATTTCGACTATCTCACGGAAAATTTTAATGTATTAAAATACTTGTATATATGTGCTTCGGTTGTTAAAATGGTTCCTACATTTTACAAAAAATTATCACTTAAGTTCCACTTGTGAAGCAGGTACAACATTTGGTTTAAAGCGTCACAACGTTGAAAACGTCGCTTTTTAGCGTTACGTTACGTTACGCAACATCTTGCGTTCAGTCAATACGGTCGTGAATATGTCCTCAAACATGTTTGACGGGTCAATCAAACGTAATACCGTCGTGAACATGGCCTCAAACATGTTTGACGGGTCAATCAAATAGCGGATGGGGGTTGAATAGGTTCCTATTGTATCCAACACGTTGAATGACGGTTCAACACAAATTTGATTGTGTCGGATGCTGAAATCAACACTTTAAATTAAAGCGGCATTAGCTACGATTTTGACCCAAAAAATATATGATTTGGAAATTGGTAAATAGCTTTAAAATAATGAAATAAAGGTAAATATTTCACATTAAGCAGCTTATCGTACCACTTTTCGCCTTTTGAGAACGAAAATTACCATCGATTTGTTATTGCCTTGCAAGCAAATAATTTGACCTCCCTTTCTCCGTATGCAGCTGACTTTACTAGTGACAGGTAAAAACGAATAATTTTTATTTTGTCGCTTATTAACTGCAAACTTGCATGGTTCTTTGTCCGTAATTAACGCCGACTAAAAGCAGATTCACAGAAAATAAGAAATAAGTGCATTGTTGTATGATTAAATGACAATTCGGCAAACTCCGTAAACAATGCCGATAATTAATAAGATGGCGTCCATTTCTTGATCGATCTTAAAACACGAGCAGTTGCACCTTTTTTCCACGATGCGCGTACATTTCATAACACTTATAAGTTACAGAAACAAGCTTTATTAAGGCATCAATCATATCTGATAGCTTTTATGGGTAACAAAAATTTACGATTTTGACAGATAATGCCACTTTAAATAATTATTTTCAAAAAATTTCGTGAAGAAGAAACACGAATGTTTCTAACATAAAGTTAAATTTAATTTATTTCAAACATTAAAAAATTGAAAATGCGCATTAATAAAATTGTCTGACTGAAATGGAAAAAAAAACTTAACGTCATCTACTCGGAAATTAATTGAGTAGATATGACCCTTTATAATACAGTCATTAGAACAGAGGAAACAAGATTGTGAAAGGTCCCGTGGTCGAATCCCATCGAGGACATTGCATTTTTTCATAGATAAAATATGCACAAGATTGTATTTAAATATTTCAATGAATAAATGAATGTTATATATAATTCAATATTTTTAAAGCAAGGAGTTATTAAAGGTGTATTTGAAATACAAAATGACTGCTGTTAGTTTTGACGTAACAATGGTACTTTAATGAACTCATTACAGTTTAAATTCACATTGACAATTATATTGATAAGGATGCGAACGTACCAGGACTAATAAATATTTAAATAAAGAAACAAACATGAAAGTTGATAAATATTGATAAATAAGATGAAAACTTAAAAAGGATTAATACTGGAAAATCTCTCTAACAATGTCGACAGTACGTTATTGACAACACTGAAAAATATGCATCTTATCCATTGGGTAATTTCTGTAATATCAGCAATCGGTGAGTTTTATTTATTTATTTATTTATTTATTTATTTATTTATTTATTTATTTATTTATTTATTTATTTATTTATTTATTT
>MJUT01041061.1:466958-492770 GCA_002080005.1 Gigantidas platifrons | reverse complement strand
GTACGATCACGACCATGACGGCCTGTACTACAAACTACTGTACGATCACGACCATGACGGCCTGTACTACAAACTACTGTACGATCACGACCATGACGGCCTGTACTACCAACTACTGTACGATCACGACCATGACGGCCTGTACTACAAACTACTGTACGATCACGACCATGACGGCCTGTACTACAAACTACTGTACGATCACGACCATGACGGTCTGTACTACAAACTACTGTACGATCACGACCATGACGGCCTGTACTACAAACTACTGTACGATCACGACCATGACAGCCTGTACTACAAACTACTGTACGATCACGACCATGACGGGCCCTAATTCATTAGGAGATATATGAATATAAATGAACACGTGTGAAAACTCACAAGAATGCACCTGTTCCCGAAATACAAAATATTAAAAATTTATATTACGAGCCACTTATTCCGAATGGCAATAATTGTCTCATTGTTGCGCGATGAGTTAGCATTCCGAATGTTTCTTTCACTAAAATCATTTATAATAAGCCAAACATTTCTACATTTTCAAATATTTTACTGTTATTGTTGTTTAACGCCACGAACAATATTTGTGTTATATCGCGGTTGTCAGTTTATTTGGTGGCAGAAGCCGGATTTACCCCAGAGAAAACTACCGTCATGCCATACGAACTGACAAAACTTCACCACGAAGGTTGCATAGAGAACACTCTGTCATATGTGCTGGTCGAACTGTCACAACATTAGTCATAGTGCTTGGGAGATATGGAATGGGTAGAAGTATATTCAATTACCATACCGTCGAGGCAATGACTTTAATCCTCCATGCTTGAAGGCATCTTCCCTGATCAAAGACAGTAATCATAGAATTACAACGTCACAGATCAGTTTCAGTTTACTGGAGTTCAACCGCTGTATCAGTCAAGAAGGAAAGAAAAGAAGGAAGAAGAAAAAAGGGAAAAACATATTCGAATACAGTGTAACTTTAGAGAGACAAGAATAATATCTGAAAAGAAAGGTAAAACATATACATTTTCATGTAAATGACGCATAAATATTAAAAAGTAAAACTACCATAAGAATAGGTAACCCACTCGTAACAATTGGCTGTCGGCAATCCTCGTTAGATAAGTAAAGAATTAAGCTAAAATAATATTAAATACATATAAACCATTATGATTTAGACAAACATTAAACAGCATGATTCTGACCAGATTCAAGTTAAAATACATTTTCATCTCTTCATTCTTACCCCCGTTGAAAGTAACTTGGCACGATCTAAATTGACAGTCAAGTTGTTGTAGTCGGTTGTAAGCATGTGTGGTAAAATAGATATTTCGTTTTTCGTTTTGTTTAAGATTTTTTCTTTTGAATTTTAACTAACTTATAGTTAATTGAGATCGTCGGTATCCTATTAACAAGCTTAGCTCCGCCACATTGTGTGCCTGTCCCACGCAATGACCTGGATTTCCATTGGCATATTTGGTGGTCTATTTGTGTTCATGATTGTGGCCAGGATAAAAGGTAATTTTCAAACGAAATAAAGCCCACTCGTCCTCTTAATTTTACGTTTGGTTATGTAGATGATGTCCTTTCACTAATTAATTCTATATTTGGTCACTCGTCCTCTTAATTTCACGTTTGGTTATGTAGATGATGTCCTTTCAATAATTAATTCTAGGTTTGGTGACTGATGATCGCATCTATCCCATTGAACTTATAATTACACCAATAAAATACACCTCAAACACAGCTAGTTCTGCTTTATACATTGACCTAAACATAGAAATTTACAGCGAGGGGCAGTTAAAAACCAATCTTTAGATCGAAATAGATGATTTCAATATGTTCGCATTGTCAACCTTCCATATATAAAAATGTACATTGTATATGTAACAACATTTCAGCAGCCCCTGTATATGCAATATATATCCCGCAGTTGATATGGTATTCAACAGCGGTTGGTTCCTATCAGTATCAGTAATGGTCACGGGGATATGTTCCGTTTGTCGTAATGACAATCCGACCCGTCCTCATTCATGACTAATCATCGAGTTTGTAACAAGAGCAACACGACTGGTGCCACATGTGGAGCAGGAATTTCTTACCCTTCACATAAGTTCACCCCCGGTTTTTAGAGGGGTTCTACCTTTAGTTTCTATCTGTCACGGTATAGTGTATTTAGATCATTGTTTGTCCTTTTTTTCTTTTGGTTGTTGTATTGTCTGTCCTTCTTCGATTTTAGGCTCCGGATTTGTATCTTCAAACTGTTCTTAGACTTAATGATACAGATCAGACAGGCTGATTTGAACATCTAGGTTTCTTTTCATACTCCAAGATAGAACTCACCGTCACCATAGAAATTCGTTCTCTTCGATTGTAGCATCGTCGGTGACCCACGGTTGATTCCGATACGTTCCTCTCTCTCTCATAGATGAACGTATCGGAATCAACCGTAGGTTACCGACGATGCGATTGTAGCAGATAAGACTGGCGTGGAATTTAATCAGAGGTGTAGGTGTAGACCGCATAGATTGGAGAAGAGTTAGGAGAGGACATGACTTACAACTGAACCGAACGGTGGTGTAACAAGGTTTTCAAACTGTCAGGCAAAGAAAGAAAAGAATACTAGTAATGCTCAATTTGGTTTCAACGCACATCATTATACCCCTTGGTTAACTGTACAATAATTTTCGCTTGCTTCAATTCTAAAATTTGTTTCTTAAATTTTTGCCAAAAAGAGAGGGGAGTCCACTTTTTAGTGGTCCCCTTGATGCACCCCACCCAGCTCCTACATCCCTGTAAATATTGCCTCCTCCAGCTTAATCGTGTGGCTGCTTGTGATTCTTTCATCTAATACAACTAACTACCACAATACCTAACTAAGATCGCAATACATTGAATAATCTATATTTCAAAAGTATGGAACTAACCAATTGGTGTTGTTAATGAGGCGTTATTATTTTAAAAAGGACGCATCATCATTGGGGAAATAAAGGATTAAATATTTAATTCATGTTGTTATTTTTGGAGTGTTCTGTGTTTTGTCCTTGAAGGAATATTCTTCCAATGTAAAAAAAAATGGCCCACAAGTTTCTAATGAACTTAGTCATTAATAGTTAATTCTAGAAAAACAATTTGTAGAACGTTGTTCATTTCAGAGAAAATATAAATAAAATTGCTACAGACAGAGTGTGATTGTTGTTTAACGCCATCTCAGCAATTTTTCAGCTATATCATGGCAGACACAATTGTACTAGAAGATATATTTTTAAGCAAGCAATGGTAATAATTCCTTAGCTTTGGATAGGGTATATATAGAAAATGATACTCATTTCTAAATATTACTTACCAAAGGTCATGAGAGAAGTACGTCTTTACTCCCATTTGGTTTGTAGGGGGATTCATATTTTATTTTTATTTACGTATACTGGTATTCAATATCAGATGATGTTCAAGTCGTTTAAATAATGCGGCGGGCATCACTAGTTGAACAGGAAATGTTTATCCTTCCGGAGCACCTGAGTTCATCCCCGATATTTAGTGGTGTTCGTGTTGCTCAATGTTTAGCTTTTTGTGTAGTGTTTTGTAGATCATTTTTGTCCTTTTTTCTTTTGGCAATTGAGGGGCCGTCGTGGCCGTCATCGCATGGTAGTTGGATTTACAACTACCTATTCAATCAGTGCCAATCACCAATGATGTTGTGAGTTCGAATCTCGATCAGGGTGTACAACATTATGTGATAAAGTTTGTCAGTGACTTGCGACAGGTCGGTGGGGTTTTTTTTCGGGTCCTCCGGTTTCCTCCACCAATAAAACTGACCGTCATGCTATAACTGAAATATTGTTGAAAGTGGCGTTAAACCAACCAAACCAACCAATCTCTTGGCCATTGTGTTGTCTGTCCATCTTCATTTTGCGGTTTCTGATTACCACTTAGGTATCTTCAAATATTATTTTCGTTAAAAATTCGGATTCCGACATTATATTGAAGCCACGGCGAATTGGTGGATATTCCTTGTCTCAACTGATGTACACACGTGTTTCCATCATCCCGCTATAATATACACCGGAACATGTATATCGGAAAAGAAGATACTGTCCTTTTTAAGGTACTTTATAATACTCCCATACCTTTGGGGAGTTAGTGTTGTTACAGTTTTTTTTTTATTTTCTTGTTCGTATTTTTCTACCATACAAGTGTAATATTTTACCTACGTGATTTGCTGTGCGTGTAAACTTGTTCTTGCCTGAAATATTGTAAACACGATGTTAATCAGTATATTATACTTGACGTGTTACATCGAGATAGAGAATTATTCTAAAAATCATTGGGCAGTGAAAAGACATAATAATTCTACACCAAATTTGAGGAAGGGCCGTCGTGGTCGTGATCGTATTGTAGTTGGATTTACAACTCCATGTACCAGTACAATCAGTGCCTATCACCACTAAAGTTATGAGTTCGATCCCCGTTCATGGCGGGGTGTAAAAGATACAACATTATGTGATAAAGTTTGTCAGTGACTTGCTACAGGTCGGTGGTTTTCTCTGGGTATTCCGGTTTCCACCACAAATAAAACTTGCCTCCATGATATAACTTATGTTGAACGTGGCGTTAAACACCATAGCCCTAACCCTAAGCCTTGGTATCTGTTAAAAAAATACATTACTGAATCAATTAGATTCACATACAACATCATCTGTCACTTTTCTAATTATTGTGACCCCGCGGGAACCCCGGGGTCTAGAAATGGGACCGAGAGCTTCTTCGATTTGAAGGGGCTTCCGTCGGTTGTGCAGGATTTATAAATTGACAACAAACCCGTCCTTCGGATGAGACGTAAATAAAACCGAGGTCCCGTGTTGAGATTGCCACCCTCTTCGCACGTGAAAGAACCCACTGTAACAGCTCATTATGAGCATTATGCTCATGATGAGATGGTCCATAGGAGACCTGTTGCACTGGCAAAATTATCCGTCCATACCCATCACATTTCCTTTTTTCGAGTCCCGTGGCGTTAAAATTATTGTCGTCCTGAATATAGCTGAAAAATTGCTTGCTGGACGTTAAGCATCAATCAATCAATCAATCAGTCAATCAATCAATCAATCAATCAATCAATCAATCAATCAATCAATCAATCAATCAATCAATCAACTAATTATTGTTTTCTAATTGGATACAAGGCAATATACATCATCATTAATAAGAATAATATGTTTAACTCACAAACGTTAATTAAAAAGCCTGTCTCATCTCTTGTTAGTTCGTAAGATTTATATGTAATAGTTTATAGAAATACGAAAACAGTAAATGGGGACGAGTTTATGTTAACTTAAAATCATCATCAGGTGTGTATGAGCCCTGTGGGGGGGGGAATAAAGTCCACCCCTGACTAGTATTGTCCAGTAATCCAAGACTATAAGGATATACTTTAAAACCAAAATGCTTTTTTACTTGATAATTTTTGGAAGCTTGTCCCTCCCCCACTTTCCGGTCCACTCCAAAAATTCCCCCACACCAACTGGTCAACTCCTACACCGCTGACAATGTACTTAAAACGTTCAATTGATCTGACATGGTTTGATTTCACTATTGAGTTAATATATTCCTAAACCTGTATGAATTCTTTATCTATGTATATGATATTATCTTTCAATTCATAAACTTGCGTTTGTGTTCATAAATAACTGAGACGCGTGCATTTATATTTTAATGAAATATATCTGCTTGAGTTATGAACCACAAAAATATGCTTTTTTTTCTAAAGAAGACTATAGTAACCCGGGGTCATTTTGTCCCCCGCCAGACCACACTGTCTCTATCCCCACCTGCCTTTTATTGACAGCTGATAAGTGAAATGGTGGTCAAATAACAGACAGGAGACACGTGCACGGGCGTCCAGCGTGTGCCACTATACAAAAAAAATATAATAACAATTTTGATAATACATCAATCACTTTAAAAATCATGTTTGATATTCATTTAAAAAGATGTTATCATTATATTTTCATACTTTAGCAGAGAAATGTTTCGACCGATTATAAAAATTTGAAATTTAATGACCGGTAACAAATATTTAAGATGTATTAAACACACCTGTCCTGTAATTAGTTAAATAGCACTGTTCATATTTTTATGATTAATTTCTCCGAATAAACACGTTCTTATTCTTTCACAATTTAGATTTTCTCGTTGCTCATTAAAAAAATATATTAAATCATGAAAAATATTGACATACATTTGTATTATGAAAATATATTAGTTATATCAATATTTAAAATGTGGTGTTTAATTACACCCTCAGGTATAACTTTTATGTTCAGATATAGAACAGATAATGGCACGTCTATATAAACGTTTAAGAGATGTGTGACCCAATTTTTTATAGGTTAGAGTTGCTACAAGTATATTATAGTAAGTCTAAAATTTGGTATGCATTTTCAATTTTCCGGTCCATCAATAATGTTATCATTTCTTACTTCGAAAAACTGAATCTTTAAAATATGTATACTGTACAATATTCGATGAAATCATGACTGAATTTAGTACAGTGGAAGTAATTATATATACATGTGCATTGTATATTGCTCGCAACCAAGTAGTTGCCATTTTCCAAATATATCATTAATTGTGAAGACTTGATATAAACCATCTTCGCTAGCCAAGGGTTACGATCCGCTCCTTTCCTCTCCACCCATGGCAGATTAAGTCAGAATTTTGTAATCCCCGCGTATATATCGCCCTCTCGCGGATATATGAAGTTCATCCCATTTGCATTACATCATTATCAACCAATGAGAACGGTTGTACTATTACTTGTTCGAAGGAATACAGTTTTCTCCACATGTCGCCATTGTTTACATTTTTCTTTCTCTACATGTGATCGTTGCGTGATCTTTTGTTAGACGCAGTTTGATTGGACGCAGCCACCCACAGCTGCATCGAATAGAAAAATAAACCGTGAGGACCCGAAATTCCTACTTAATCTGCCAAGGGTGGAAAGGAGAGGAGCGGATCGTAACCCTTAGCTAGCGAAGATGGATATAAACCAACCATGTTAAATCTGAAAATGTTTCATCTTAGTTTCCGGTCTTCCTGGAAGCAAGGGTCACGTGTCCATAAAGTGCAAGTTTAAGTGTTGCTGAAACTTTGTGGGCATGTGATCTTTGTCAAAGGGAAATGTGTTTTAAACGATTCGAAAATACATGTTTTGGAATTGTTTGGTTATCTCCCCTTGAAGTTTTGTTATGAGTAAATTAATTCGTGGAAACTACAATTTGTTGAGAGTTTTAACACGGATAGGCAGGATATCAGTATTTTATTCCTTGCGTTGTACATTAATTGTGTGACGTAGTTGGTTGTTCCAATTTCCACCCTGTCAAATTCAACAAAGTTTTCACCCGTAAGTTAAATTGGAGTGCATAAATGTGAAGATCAATAAACCAAGAGACTGGAAATAATATTTTCACATCAGATTTTACAAAATATGAAGTGAAGGAGTGTGCATTAAAATACACCAAATCGCTCTGAAATGATGTCCATAATTTGCCATGCAATACGCATGCGCGAATCAAAAATAACCTGGAGTTTTATCACGGCATTGTTAACATAGCCAATAAACTTCGGGACGTCATATTAGAATTTATTTTTCTTATCATTTCTGGATTTTACGTCATATTTCATGATGCACTACTAATGCATTGTTTTCTTTAAATTTTCATTACCTTGACTTATTTGTACTTGTTAGACCCTTTAACGATTGGCAAGCCATGTGGATTTACAATACTAAAACTTCAAACGGAATTTGAATTACTGAAGTGGAGTTATTCTTTTGTTCGTGGTTGTATAAGCTTGATATAAGAATAATTCTGTGTTATCGGTGGTCTGCGCAGATAAAACCATACGCTTATAAAACCTGACCAGTACAAAGCTATAAAACCATCACGCATGAGTGATTTTTTTGCTTGGATGTCAAATTTCAAAGAAAATTAGAAAAATATCTTCCATGCTATGAACAACTCATTTATATTATTTTAATATTTATTTTTGTAAGTGTAAAGGAAGATACGCAGGAAACACATTGTATATTTATACGGGAAATAAATATCATATAAACAATATGCATTTTTAGCGGAACAAGTTTTTGCTCGACTTCTTTCCCAAATTTGAAACACAATACAAATGTAGTTAAAACCATCTGCTTTCGTCTACGAGAGGTGATGAGTTTTCGCAATGAAAAAAAAATGTGGTGTTTGCTTTGATGGAGGTTAAGAATCTTGCAATTTTCTGGACCAAACATATTCATTTTATTTTAATACCCTTTTAGAAATTATACATTGTGTGTGTAGACGGAATCGTAATCTAGAAACAAGTATATTTTTGCTACCATGTTAAGGCCTTTTGACTTTCTTGCTGCCAAGCACTTTTTAATTTATTTGGTTTTCCAATCATTCCACTTTGAGCGTACCTAACGACAGTTATTCCTAAGAACGCGTCGTGCGCACTAATTTGGTTCTCTACGTTTTTATATAGGATAGAAAAGTGGACTGGTAATGGAGCCAAATAGGATATATTTGTCTAATGAACTATGAAGTTTATATTTTTGTGTCATATAAACGAGGACTGACACTTAATTTATATGAAGCAAGATTTCCCACAACTACAATATGAATGCATTTTTTTTTATTTGGGGTACAAAAGTGGGCGAAATATGATCATTTTTATTTATTCATTTATTTTTTGCCAATCAAAATTATTTTGATTTATCTTGCATCCAATTGCAATTGCACCATACATAATTTAATTTTTTTCCTTCAAATCACAGCCTTATTCTAAATTTATGAAGGCATACTGCACATTGTTTGTTTTTATTACGGATCGATAAACTACCATAAATACACAATATTATGTCATTATAAACCTAATATCAAGATTAAATTTGTGTCCTATAGTAATATTTATTGATTTGCTTGACCTATTTTCATTTCAAATACACACCCGGTTACGTTATTTAATGCCTTTATCTGATTATTTCCCTATTTAGAGATCACATGTTGATGATATATGACACCTTTGTAATATGGCGCAATAAAATCGAATTGCTTGACAAAAATAAACAGATGTTCTACATTTTTAATGTCATTGGTGTTTGTCGACAGTGCAATGTGGAACAAAACAGTTTGACCAAGATATAGTATGTACATACATTGTACTTTAATTTTGTAATCATTGGGCCGTCGAGTCGTGAGATATTATGTCATTTTTGCACTAATAAATACAGTATTTCTTTAATTTTCATTGTACTGAACATGTAATTTCTTGTCATGTAAATGTTCAATGCTATTAAATATCCCTTGTAGGTTACATTTTCAGACATGCCAATAGACCAATACGTCGAGGGTCTGACCTACATTGAATGAATTCCTGCTGACCCACTAACCAACCATAAAACCATCAACTGGTTATCAACTGAAGAAAAATTAATTTCATGATAATTATTCAAGAAATTGCGTGTACTAGTTATGCAAGTTGTTTGACCTCATTATCAGCAATATTCCACAACTTAAGAAGAGTTTGAAGATGCCAAAGGGATAATCAGAATCCGTATATCGAAGAAGAACAGACAACACAATGGCCCGAACAGAAAAAGTACAATCAAATATAAAATCGCATAAAGCATGGGCTGTGCTGAAGTATTTTCCAGAATTTCGAAGTGATGTCAAATAATAATTTTACAACAACCAATAGCTCACCAAACAGATGTGTTCCTAACACATTTTTTTTATTTTAGAGTTATCTCTCTTTGTAAGTTGAACAATTTTTTTAACGAGCCAAAAATTATATAATTTCTTGAGAAAACTTGAAACAATGTACACACAATTAATCAGAAATACTTATAATATGGCATTAAAATGTAAGATTATCTATGCGTAAATGTGAAAATGCCGCAGAACATTTTCAACTGAAGTGAGTGGGAAAGTGTTGCAGATATATCATGGCGAGAACACAGCTATTCTATTTGATGATTAATGATGTCCGCTTTGTACTAAACCAACACGCTGAGTTGGATTGTTATAGTGCTAGCTCACTGAAACAACAGTTCACAGATAGACATGTCGCTCCACTCGGACACATTATCGTGATTCCGAGCCAACCAGTCTTTGCTCTTTCTCCTTAATGCTGTGTGCTTAGCGGAGAAGCAACAAGTACCAATTTTTATTATGTTTGGTATGACCCCACTGGGACTCGAACCCGCGAACTACAACACTCGAGTCGAGCACCGTGTGATAGAGTCTTAATTTCAATGCAGAATATGAGTGAGTGAGTGATTGTTGTTTAACGCCAACTCTGCTATATCATGGCGAGAACAAGTTAATTTTCAATGAGACGATGACGAGGTCCACATTGGACTAGACCAACACGCTTAGTTGGATTTTTATAACACGGACACATCATCCTGACAGAATATGATAATATCATAAATTTCATTTCCTTGTTAGTCATTAGTTTTGTTTTTGTCTATAAGGTCATGTTTGCCGTTTTATTTATAGTGTCCGATTATTTCGGGGGGGGAGGGGGGTGATTTTTTGTTTGTATTAAATTTTGTTTTTTTAGGGGGGGGGGTTTGGGGTTTTTTTGTGTCGTCATTCATGACCTTGTTTTTCTTAGGTTTTTTGTTTATAAATTGTATGTATTTCTTTTCTTTTCTGTCAATAGATATTAAGAGTGAAGAGGTTTTTGAACCGTATAAAATTTGAAAAGATGACCTCTCTTGTTAATAGGTGTACAATTAAAACGTTAGTTCATTCACCTTCGCAAAAATGGTTTCCAATTTTTAACTACTTCTTTGAAATATTTTTTTAAATACATATCCTTTAATTTATAGTCTGTGATACACTTGAATGTTTTAACAGTGATTTTTTTGTGCAATAAGGTATGGTTTTGGTTTATGGTGTTTAATGCCACTTTCCACAATATTTCAGATTTTAGTTTTATTGGTGTAGGAAACCGGAATACCCGGAGAAAACCACCGATTTGCCGCAAGTCACTGACAAACTTTAGATCATAGTGTACAATATTAGATAACATACTTTCAATAAAGGAAAAAAAGAAGTCTCACTTTGGAAACAAAAATTCCTAAAAACGTTGAATGTCCTGTTTTACATGTATATACATACATACATAATGTATATCGAGACGTGTTTCTCATTCAAATGAGTGTTAATAATAACACACAAAGGTAATTTAGTTACTGGTTCGACTGGGTCACAGTGACCCACACTTACACGCCAAAGTTTGGTAGTATTGAAAATAATCAATGATCACATGTTTCTGTGATTAGTAAATGCATCAGTTTTATTGATGACTTCGATGATCGATATCTCCATTATAAGTATTGTCTGAATTTAACTGTGTGTGTGGATTGTTGCTGATCATGATCACAAACAACTGACCCTAGCAGCCATTTTATCTGTGCAAGTTCATGAACTCTGGACAAAATATTTACCTCAGATAAAAATCAGTGAGTCATGCATCATAATATCTCACTCATTCAGACAAACGAAAAATCTTCATATTTTTTTCTTCAACACTTTTATTAAAATTTACCAAAATATTCGTCCAACAGTTGGATATCTATATATGGTAATCGAAATATGCACCAATAAAAGAAATGAAAACACATTAATGATTAAAATGATTCGAGGTAGAAAGTATAGAGAATAAAAACACTCGCATTATTATCACCAATATAGCACTATTATAACACAATAACAAATTCTTCTCATCATCAACACAAGAAAAACACATTTTTCAATAATAAAATAGATTAGATTAGGAGAAACGTGACTTTCGAGTCTCCATGTCAATGTTGTTGTTTTTTTGTTTTTTTTTTTAGTTATTCGGATTATGAATTCAATTGAATTTCTTTTCTTTCAATTGTCAGTTGAAATCGAAAGATGGGGAAAATGTTTGTTGTAATCAAATTAAAGCAAAACAAAATCTTAATTTTTTTTCACAATTTTGAATGCCAAAATTAATTATCTTAGCTGTCGCTTTTCCAGCCGAAATTTGGGGTTATGGTTATGGCGTTTAACGCCACTTTAAACGATATCTCAGTTATATCGTGGCGGGTCGAAACTTGGAGAAATAATTAGACATACTACTTTACAATAAAAACAATATACATGTATATAGATCTATTATATTTTGCATTATTTTCGTGCAGTTGGAAAAATTATAGAATAAAATGAAACAATTGATTGATGAGTGACGTGTGCTTTACGTTTGCTACATAACAAATTGCTGTAGAAGTTTTAATGTATTCAAAAAATAACAATATCACATAAAATGTATCTTTAAATAATTATTTACCTGAAAATGTAAATTTACTGGGGTAATTAAAGCACTATAAAGGTTGGGAAAACAGGTAAAACATGTACACGATTGTCCGGACTTGATTGTAAATTATAATGTATATATACATGCATGCATTTGATTTCCTTAAAACAATCTACTTCTATTAAAGATGTGAAAACACTCAACAGTCATCATGAGGTAGCTTTCGAACATGAAAGAGGTACTTTGGTAAATAACATATACGTATACTAATAATAAAAAAAATCTTTACATTGAATGAGCAAGCACGAATTATTTAGAATACATTCTTGAAAGATGGCGTCAGAAAAATAAAAAAAAATTCTAATCGTTTGAGCAGTATTTATGTAACAACAATGCATACCTGAATGCATACATAAACCAATAACATTTGAGATTTAGATATGGTACTCAATTCAATTTCATTTAACCTGATGCAATTATATAAAATTGTTTTGGTATAAAAAAAAAACCGATATGTGGCATGTTGTTTGAAAATTGAGGTATTTGCATATATCGATTTTCTGACATGTTTTATCAAGAATTTCTTCCTTTCCTGAGAATTATGGATACAAAGTGCTCAACCAACGTACAGAACAATATAGATCAAAAACTATGAAAAATTTAACAAACGTTTACACAAAAAAATACAATGTAATTATATTAATCTCCCTGAGTTTGTCATTAAACAATATATATAATATATATATAGGAACATGCACACTATTTACAAATTAACTAAATATAATTAGATCAAGCACTGTATTGTCTAGTAAAAATGTCTTTCGATTTCTTTACGGAGTGGGGGGAGGGGGGTTAACGCCACTTTCAACAATATTTCAGTTACTAGTAATGAAAATAAATGCCCAGAAATCATACCTTAAAAAATATACATAAAATATCGGTTCTTAATTAACATAATTTAAGGGATCGTTTACAGATCTAAAAAAAAGGGAACTTCTTCTTAACCTTATACCAAATACTGACCCCCTTCAACAAGTTGAAAAATGAATCAGAGGTTGCACATGAAAAAGGTGAACAACATTTTTTTATATATAAAATCTGAATATTCAAACTTCAGAGGAATTCAAAATAACATAATACTTTAATTGGCAATGTTTTGTTTCGGTGAACAAAATGTTCAAGACCACCCAAAACAAAGAAAAATACATACAAAAAGAAGTGGACGATATGAATGAATTGATTGTAAAACAGCAGTTTAACAAGGAGGTAGAAAAATGCCAGTTCAGTGGCATGGAAAATACGTTCAAATTACCATTCATATCTCAAGTAACATGTCAAGGTTCAGTTATTCTTAAGTTTTTTGATGAGATAAGGCTGCCTTTATAACATCTCTCTGATTATACAAGAGTACAAAAAGTTAAATAAAAAAATACCCGCATGGACAAAAATGAGTCATCAAAAAATAGTCTTACAAATTCCTGAGAATGAGTAAAATACTCACACGCACATCAACTGTTATACAACATACATCTCAACTTGGCAGTTTCTGTCTTGAGTGAAGCTACCTCTACTCGTAATTTCAAATTTTCTTGTTCAAGCAATGCAGCACGAATTGCAATCTCGTCCTCTTTCGCCCTTCTCATATCCCTCGATCTCTTCGCAGCTTCGTTATTTTTTCGTCTTCTCTCCCAATAAGATTCGTCTTTTTGCTCGTCGGGTAGCGTTCTCGGACGTTTTCTTGAAGAAGTGTAATTTCTACGTTCGGATGACATAGACGACATCCCTAAAAGTTGAGCGTGACAATTCCTGTTGCCATTCGGACTGAGGGTTGAACTAGAAGAACTAGAGCTAGTTGTAACTGTATTTGGTGAAGGTTTTGATTGAGATGGTGATGTTGATGATTCTAAAAGTTTTTCACGTTCTCCTGCCAGCATCATATGTTGCCTATATAAATTGATGAATTCTTCACTATTAAGATTGAGATTCTGAAGAGGACTATTGTCCGAAGAATTTATACCAGGTATGCCATAACTGCCTACAGATAATGGATCTTTAGGATACGATTTGAATGGACGGGTTGATGATTTGTTGTTGCTTTGTGAAAACCTTGGACCCATGAGTGCTGCCATTGACGGAAGTGGTCCAAGCATTGGGCTCGGAATTAATCCTGCTTGAAACGCGGATATCATATTAGCTACATTGTGATTTATGGACCAATTCGTTTGTTCAGGTTTATTATTATCAGTGTCAAGTTCGGTCTTGATTTTGTTAGATAATCTGTTCATGAACGTTTTATCCTCATTATCAGAAATTGACATTTTCCGGTCATCCAGTTGAATACCAGTATCATTCGTAGAAGTGGGAGATGGAACGGAATCTGACCCTGAAATTTCGTTGTCACCATTTTTACGTTTGAATGAAAAATCTAAAGGCGAATTGCTTCTTTCTTCCGAGGAATATCCATTAATACGAGAATTCTCTGTGTTACATATTGATTGCCAATGCTGATTATTGTTGATTGGGGTTGTGTAGTGCATTTCTCCGTTATTTGACGAAGCATCATCTGCCATATCAATACATCAAAAATCCAAATATTACGCAAACCCTTCCGGATCAATCAATCTACAATAATAAAAGGGAAGGGATACTTTATTTAATGTTAATTTAAATTTAAATACACACACCTAAGTGTTTATATAATATTTATCAATACACACACAACAATAAATAATAAGGCTTTCGTACGTAAGTAAACAATAGGAAAATAAATAAAGTAAACAACTTACCTTCTATTATCACATTTGTACAAAAAAAATCATCCTTCGAAAGAAAACAAACTGTAACTGAAACTTGTCAATACGGCGTTGAAATGTGTCTTCCTATTCATGTCCTTGAGTTAATGTTACGTGTTTTCTCAATTGCCTAACATATTCCAATTGCCTTTAGTCCCTGACCTCAGTTGACGCTGGTAACTTATTCTAAACTATTCGATAATTCACGTAATCCAGAATTAACTAACCAATCGCGCTGTCCAATTGGATTATGGGCATGTCCATGCCTTCATTCAAGCCTTAACCGCTCATAAAATACGCCCCTATTGGTCAGTTCTAACTCCATGTTGCGTAAGGTCAAAAACAGTTACATGTCAGAAAAATATCAAGCCTCGCTTTCAAGTGTGAAACTGTAGTAATTCTGAAGATCCTACGCAAACATTTTGTTCTTGTGATAATATACATACTTGACGAGTATATAGGTGAATGGTGTAATCAATATATTACTTTTATTTATGTAATATTATAAAACAAAATAGGTATATATCTACAGTCATATTTTCTTTCTAAAAGTTTATGTTCTTACATTTAAAATTCAATATGGCCATGTATGATTGTGTGGTCAGTTAAGTGGAAACATCCACCTTAAGGTCAGGTCAAATTTGTGTATTTTTAGTCATACCAGATGGTTATCGGTAAACTACACAGATTGATATATTATTAAGTCAGGGTAAATACTCGTTTTCTGGACTACCAGATGTGACATAGCTTACATAGTACGGCAGTATAATTTTCTGAATTTTCGTTTATTTAATTTTTTTTCTTCTAGATTTTAAATGTCCGCACATTAAAATTTAAATACAATGTACAATATAAAATTATATACATTGAAAAAAAAACAAGTGAAGGTCGATCAAAAAATAATTAATTAAATTTTATTTTAATCAACCATTTTTTTAATATTTAAATATGGGTTTGGTTATTTATAATACCACGAATTTAATTTAGCCAATCCCAATTCAAAACCCTCTCTACATAACTTTTAAATGACAAGAAATACTCAAAGAAAATGTCATATCTATCAAAATAAAATGTGAATATTTTTTTTATTTCGATAAGAACATTTTCACAAAATCAGGGCCCCGGGGGGATATACAACCTAAGACAATATGATTGAAAGTAACATATATACAAAACATTTTTAGTTTGTAGTGTATTCAATAGTATAAAAATTAAAAAAGTAACATTTTAGAATTGAATGATGTGTACATTATTATTTTGGTGAAGAGTATTAGGAGGAGATATGTATGTCCAGAGAAAGAAGGCGGTGGGGAGGAGGGGAGTAAATAATAATATTCCAATGCAGTTATATTTGAGGTTGAATATTATATATGTCAAGTTCAACTGAGATGCTGACTTAACTGCAGAAAGTATCACGAGTTCATGCTTGTACCTTGTGCAGTCCCAGAATAGCAAAATTACGTAAATGTGAGGGATGCTATTTTATTCAGAGGTGGAGGAAACTATAACAAACTAGTAATGAACATTGAGGTATTGTAACAAAAGAATATACACGCCTCTCTTATCTTCAATGTAGATCTCTAGCACATTATCACATTTGAATAACAACTGTGTCTCTCTCTATATATATACAAACAAATAAATAGATATAATCAAATACATTAACGCTTTACAATCTAATGACGTAAAAATCACAAAATTTTTAGCACGAATTTACCATATCATTTGTTGACGTGATGTTTGATATTTATATACAATGCGAAATAATTTAATTTGATTTGAATATTTCGATCTGATTGGCTAATCTGCCTGGAGAAAATTTTGGTCGATAACCTGGGTTGGTATTGTGACGCCAACGTGTTCATCCTCCAACGACAAATTCAAATAGTCACATGAAATAATCGTAATTAAAATCGAGGAATCATTAAACTTTGTTGCAAAAATTAAATCATAAGGAATATTTGAAATTGTTGAACAGGTTATACTTGCATAACATGGTTTGGATCAGCTTACGCTTTCCCCAAACCAGGTTAAGCAAATATAACATGTTCAACAATTTCAAATATTCCTTAAATAACCAAAATGATGTCATACTGTTCCAAAATGGTCTACAAACAATTAAAGATCAGTTCCCAGTTTAATTTAATTGTCATGTATTAAACAATATATTTTAAACAGTAAGAATGATAAGTAGAATCGAAATTTAAAAAATGAGTGCATTGAATTTGGGCGGATTTTGATTTTTTTTTTAATTTACTTGGGTGGATTTTGATATTACATTTATTATTATTATCATTATTTATATGTATATCTCTAAACCTTTGTAATTACAGTGGTTTATGAGAATAAAGTTATATTTAGACCGAATTATCATAAAGATAAATTTCACGGCTAAAATATGGAATGAAAGATAAACTAAATTAGTTTTGTTTATTTATCAAAATATTTTTTCTAAAGAACAAAGGAATAGAGAACACTAAAGTATATATATATATATATTGGTCATCTTCCTGCTTGACAAAAAAACACATGCATCTTCTACACAAGAAACAAAACAAAATTTTCACAAAGGAATACTTTACGTTAACCATAGTGCTTAATGTCGCATGCTGTTTTTAAGATGGGGTTCATTTCATACTCTCAGAAATCAATAGAATTAATGAATGAAATTATATTATATCGATACTCATAATGACAGTTGTATAAACATTCTTGATAACGGCAAAAAGTCACATCTTTAATTAAGCACTTAAGGAACTTTGAACTGAAATCAACATGACTAACAAACGGTTAAACATGTTTATTGCATCATGACTAGCCCACATACAAAGGATTGTTTGGTAGTTAATTTGCAATGGTAATAAATTATATATAACTGTAATTTCTTCAAGATTTATTTCTGGTAATTAACTTTTTAAGTATAATTTCCATTCCTGCTGTGCTACTTTTTTGTGTAGCTGAATACTATAAATTTGTAATATTTTTCTCAGTAGGTGAGGATTATTCAATGATATAAGGGGCATACATATTTCATTGATGTGCAAAACTTATATCCATAATAAAATTAAGACGTTATGTAGTATATTTCTATGTAATAGAGAGATTGTATAAACATAAAATACAGGTCATCATTGACCTTTCCACATATTATATACAAACATTTAAATACAGGTCATCATTGACCTTTCCACATATTATATACAAACATTTATATAACAAAAATATACTTGAAAGGAAAGCACAGGATTCCAATAAACTGTAGAGAATATCGAAGGGGCTATCAAAAATGGACAATCCAGACAAACTGGCAACATAGGGTATGCAAGATGAAGACAAACACAACAAATACAAAACACAATATGTGTTGGACACCACAAGTGTGATATTGTAAGCCATAATATTGTCCTGTGAAAATGTGTCCGATTGTATCTTTTTCAAATGAAAAATCCCCAACAGACCAAAAGAAGTCACCTCTGCGCATTATTCCGTCCGTCNATTTACTGTATTTGTATATATTGTATATATTTGTAGTTTAATATGTTCATTTATTTGTAACTTCTCTGTATATGTGCTATGCACTGTCAGTTTGAGAAATAAAGATATAATCACGGCTATGGTACAATATTTCATAGAATCGATAAAAAAAAAAATCTGTTTTTATATTGCTAATTATTTTGTATTGCAAAAGGTTGATTGATTGATTGATTGATTGATTGATTATTAATGTCACATGTACAGTATATCACCTATATTCAGCAGGAGAAAAAGTTTATAAACAAAACATAAGGTCCTAATTAAGATATGGCTCAAAGATGGTTATACGAATGGCCACACGTTAAATGGGGGTATTATAGACATGGCAGGTAAATTGTGCCTTGCAACGATCCACAAACGATCACTCTTAGCAAGTTGTCTTTTATGTTCAAGGAGCGAAACGGTCTCCAATCACGAGATGCTAATTAATGTCTTGTCTTAAAGGATATTTGTGGTTTGGTTCATCCAAACGGAGGGAGATTTCGGAGGGGTCGTACTCTACAGCAAAGACACGATGTCCTATTTATATAACCCGCGGTTCCATCGAAGGATACCATAAAATAAAATGGATATAAAATGTATGGCGTCATTATACCTTCGTGATGGCATTATATTCAAATATTCAGGCCTACTTAAAAATAAATAGAATTCCGCAAAACAATAATCGTCGGTAAACCACGGTCTGACTACGCTCTGATACTCTCCACTCATCATCCGTGGGTCAACTGACAGTGAAATTCACGAGTCATTTTAAAACATTTTGATTAGTTCCGACTCAATGCTTTACAGCCAATCAAATTACAGTTTTTAAATGAACAGGAATTCATTACAAATTAAAATGATATGGGGATATGAACAGGTCGTAATTGCCCATGGGTGATCGACGATGAATGTTATATCGATCGTATATCTAGTAGTGAGATCGTATCCTTTATAGCATGTTCAATCCGTCTAATGCGTATATTGATTGATGTTATGTTTTTATATACTAAATAAGGAGCATTCACGGACAGACCCTAAACAGATTGGCCCGTGATGATGAGTGGCGAGTATCGGAACGTGATCAGTCGTGATTTTACCAACGCTGCAAAATAAGAGAAATTGACTTACATGTACTAGAGTAAGCTGAATTTGTTGACAAACTGTTAGTTGGATGGTATGGTTTCACCGATGTTGGGATTTTCAAGTTGTGGTGCAAACAAACAGTTGGTTGGCTATTATAAATGTGTCGATTGCTCTCCTTTCCGATTGTGTTTTGAAATAACGATGTTCTCCTGAATATAAAGTTTAAGCACCAATTAGAAGGAACAATACAAAAAAAAGCATAATGCGGAGAGAAAAAACATGGAAAAGCTAATAAAAAATTAATAATAATAATGGTTAGACAACACAACCTCACATTCCCAAAATGAGGCCTGGATGTGTTCAAGATCGTAGAATATGTGCCAACGCCTTCATTGAAGTTTTAAAGTTAAACGCTTATCTGCCAAACATTGATATCTTAAGATGTCTTTGTAGATGATTAAGACGCTATTCAAATTGGCAAACAAGGGAAAATGTGAGTAATTTTTCCTGATTTTCTTATGCACACGGATTATGCATTTGCCGCATACGGTTTTTGGCAGTTGTTTTATAATCCAGTTGATATAAACTTGAAATGCAAATGTTGACAAATCATAGTAAACGCATAAAAATATAATTATTCACCACCATTTGAAAAAAATCTACAAAGCTTTGTCATTCAATTTAAACTTTAAGATTCTACGACCTGGAATGCAACCCATGCAGGTGCCATGGAAAACACATTTAACATGTACAAGAATAGCACAAAAGCCACATAAAATTATCGACTCTTGTCACTTTCTGCGAAAGGATAGCTGTTACATGAATAACACTAAAGGTGACATTTATAAATGTCAATATATTATTGAAATCGGACCAACGGGGACAATGTTTTAAACATACATTATATTATGATAGGGCAAGGACCACCTCGGTGGAGTAATGACAGCATATTCGCATTAAGTTCAGGTGGCGGTGAGACCGATCTCATCAGGTGGCGGTGAGACCGATCTCATCAGGTGGCGGTGAGACCGATCTCAAGTCGGTCAAGCCAAAGACTACAAGACTCGAAGGCAGGAAAATATGTCAACGTGGAGCGACATGTCTATCTGTAGACTGTTGTTTCAGTGAGCTAGCACTATAAAAATCCAACTCGGCATGTTAGTCTAGTTCAAAACAGACATCATCGTCATTTCATCAAAAACTAACATGTTCTCGCCAAGATGTAAAAGAAAAAGTGCTCACTTGGCGAGTAGCTATCACTCACTCATTTGTTAGGTCGAACGGCAGTTGATATTGTTGTAACACTGTTCCATAGCGATTAGTTCAATCGATATCGTAATATATGTACACAAAATGTAAATCGATTTCGATCGAATCTAATTATTTTTTTTATAAGAACCTCTAAATTATACACACGTTATTGGTAAATCCGTCGTCAAATCCAGGCTCCCAACCAACCCAGACGATTTCTGTGTAGTTATTTTTGTTTTAACTGAAAATATTATATGTTGTCCTTTCGTTGTTGACAGTACTATATATTACAAGGAGAGAGGAAATTCTATAATATGGGATGAGTTGTTGTAAAATTATTTTGTGTGTAAACAATAATATATCAAAATAAACCAGTATAATTCTTGAAAATTTCGATTTAATTTACAAGAAAAACAATTATCTATTTGGAAAAAACTTATAACTGGTAAAGGGAAGTTTACAAAGTGAAAGCTAAGGAATCATGTTTGTATAAATTATATGATTCAATATAAAAAAAAAAGTTTGAAGATATCAATGAGGTAATCGAAAGCCGTGAATCTAAGAAGAACAGACAATGGCTAAAAGAAAAACGTTCAAAAAGATGAACAATGACCAACAAAATACTACACAGAAAACAAAATGACTGGACAACACAAACTCACTAAAACCTAGGGAAACGTTGTATATCAGTGAATTAATTCGAATTAGATTATCATTATCCTTTTCTGTAAATTTCTAGAAAAATTAAAAATGTGAGTCAGACTTGTTTGTGTAAGTTCAAGTTCAATGTGATATACAATACATATGTTATCAGTACAACTCAGAGGGAAATTATGATCTGTGTGTCAAAGGTTGGGTAAAGGGATGGGTAATATTTTTTCATTGTTTTGTTCGTGAATAACTTCCGGCTCATAATATTATATTTAAAAAAAAACATGTTAGAAAACCGTTCTGTGCCCTTTGGAATACTACCAGTTTGTTGAATACTCCGCCATATTAAACGAAATACAAAGTACACAAATGTATTGTCATTTTCGTTATATGAGTTTTGTGTTTCACCATAAAATACGACTTTGCGTGAACTAAAATGGAATGCAAGACAGACACCAACCCAAAGACAGTCAATAAAAAAAGCAGAGTACATATCACTGTCAATATATACAGCCAAGTATCCATGACATTCAATAGATAAAGCCGAGTACATTCAATGAAGTCCGCTTTATACTATTTACCATCATGGAAACTACAGTCCGATGTCGCTCCACTCTGGCACATTATCCCGATTCCGAGCCAACCAATCTTTGCTCGTACGGAGCGGAGAAACAGAGAAACTGCAAATACCAGTTTTATTATCTGTGGTTTGATCTTACCGTGACCCGAACACTCGAAACGAGCACGATAAACATGACACCACTGATGCGGTTCTAAGAAAAGGTAAAAATAATAACGACACAATTTATTTTGACTATTAAATATGTCATTGTAGAAACATTTGATTGGTTAAAGGCATATTGTCTACCAAAATCGTAATTTTTCCATACCCAAAATTATTGTCGTAAATGGTTTGTTTAAGCTATCATTAAGCAGTTATGCTGCAAAAGATACGATTTGAGTTCTTTTTTTGACAAAAAAGACCCAAAACTATCATTATCGGAATTATTGTGCAGGATGACAAGAATTCAATTTAACCCGACTCTATTCATATGACCTTCTATTTGAACCCGTCTTGAGCATGCACACTGTTTAGAAACAATAAACAACACTGAAGAGAAAGTGTCAACGCGTGGAAGAAAGCGGACTTTGACGGATTCAGAGAGAAAGAGGAATAGAAGTGCAGTATCTTCCAAATGGAACAAATGCAGGATATATGTAGGGGATCAGTTGGACCATTGGAACGAACTGAAGGAAGTGCTACGCGTCCAAATTCACGCTGAAGTGGCAAAGATTTTGCTTGATAGGTAAGCCGAGCATGTTGCCTTCTTTTCTCAATCGTTTTTCATATTTTATGAATTTATGAGGAAACCTATGATCATTTTCGGTAGATATTATTCAATATATGTAATTTTGCACCTGGCAACAGCAAATTATTGTCAATGAGTAACATAAAATGGCCGTATTTGCGAGGTAAATAAACACAACATACTGCAGCATCCGGGCTACTGGCATAAAAATAGATTTGGCCTCGCTCAGGTCAGTGCATAATTAATTAGCTTCCAGTAACGATGGTCAGCTTTTTTAAATCGAAAAAACAACGTTTCGTAGCATATAATTCGGTAATTAATCTTCATTTTAGGAAGGTCAGTACGGAAAGCGACAACAATTTTGGGTATGAAAACATTACGAATTTGGTAGACAATATGCCTTTAATATGATTTATAGTAAGTTGCGTATCGTAACAAATCATTATTTAGAAATACTTTCATATAATACAATCACTATAGCAACATGTCAACACAAACTTTTGCAAGTTGAGACAAAACAATCACTGCAAACTGGAGTGGAACATCATACAAAAGTAATATGACGAGTATACGTTAGACTAAACATATGCTATAAAAACCATTCCATTATTTTATAAAACAGGTAATCAATAATAAAATAACGCTTAAATAAGTATATCACGAACACGTATAAACACAACCTTGAAAGATGAAGGAAACACAAAAGCGTATACATTTATATTGACGCTTTAAAAAATATATATATACTGCCTGACCGATTTTCTACTGATATACACTGAACTCCATTTGAACTTTGCGTGGGAGAGAGTTCCCTCTTTGCTCGTTAGTGATTGTTTTATACTTCAGCAGCACACGATCAGTAAATGAAAATGCAGGATTTATCATCTAGCATCTGATTAGATAATGAAAAACAACTTATACAGCCATGAAAACCTTTCCTTTGTAATCAACATATGATGAAACTCCACATGAAAGAAAAACTATAACTTATAACTCTTTAAGAGACCCATCATCTTATATATAATATCATCTCAACAAATAAATATTTAATAATTACGTCACTGGAAATAAATTGATAAAGAACGAGATGGATGCTTCATGTTCAATATTGACAAAATGGACAATGGCCACTTATTGAAATCCGAAGAACGCGGTTGTCGTAAAAAAAAAGAAGAAAACTTTCAATTATTTAATATGATGTTATTTGATTTCATAAAAGAAAAAAAGAAGGTCTAAATCAATATTACACTAATAAAATGTTACTAATTAGGTGTATATGTACTACCACTAACAAACAACATTACTGCAATATGGCCTTGTGTCGGCCATAACTTGTATTTGTAATAATTCTATGTCTTAATATTGATCATGACAAAACGTACGTATATATTGTTTATCTATTAAGATGAAACTACAGTTTCTAGTGATAAATATAGAACAATTCACTACGAATAGACCTTGAACCATGACTTTGGCAAATATCCCTAATTATATAACATATTTTTGTTATTATGATGTACAAAGAGAAAATTAGTGACAGGTAATATACTCCTGAAATAGTCATTATCATGTGTTTATCGAATATATTAACTGACAGTTCAAATGCTTACGTACATGTGGGGAGTAATGCAATAATATGTCTTTATAACGAAATTAAAGCTGCATTATTAAACTGTAGGTAAACCAGAGTTAATAAGAGTTTGAAGATACCAAAGAGGTAATCAGACTATGTATATCGAAGAAGAACAGACAACACAATGGCTAAAAGAAAAAGTACAAAAGGACAAACAATGATCTACACAACATATATATATAACTAAAGATCGAGTAACACGAACCCTAAAAACCGGGGGTGAACTCAGGTGAATAAAGAACACGCCGTATCAACGCAAGACCCATCAAAGAAAAATACAGAAATCTAAAAAACTAGAGGCTCACAGCCTTTATCGCTCACCATTTAATGAGTATTCATGCTCAGCTTGGATTCAATCTAGTCTAGTTTTTTTTAGGTAAACTAAGTATTCATTTTCACAGCTGTACATAAGTCCTATCACGGTAACCATTTTGGATTTCAAAGCAAAATTGTAGAAGAATATCGCAGGCACTTTACAATCAAAGCTTCATTTCTAATGATTCATTGATTTCAGAGCAGAATAATTTAAAAGCATTTTCCCAATAAAGTACGTTGCTAAGATTAGGGAGAATACAATAATTTCTCTTTGTTATTCCCTTTTGACCTATTTTATTTGAGATGTTGTCTTTCTAAAAAGTAAGTCATTCGCTATTACTCGCTCTTGATGACGGATCGACATCACGATAAAACAATTACTAGTATCTAGCAAAGTAAGGATAATTTCAACAATATTTGATTTCAATACGTTCAGTAGTTATTAAGATCTTTGAAATATTACCTTATCAGAAGCTGGCAGCTGTGTATCGTAAGTTGGTACCAAAGTAACAACACTTTATCAGAACCTTGTAAGAAACAAAGAAACAATTCAGTCAAGGTTTTACTTCCAGTTGTTTGTTGGAGGGATCATGTCTTATTTACTTTATTTGTCTTTGTTTGCGTAGAGTGGTGTCCAACATATATTATGTTGTGTTTTTATTTTGTTTTTCTTTGTCTTGTGTACCCTATATTGCCAGTTTGTCTGGATAATCCATTTTTGAGAAAACTTAAATGTGAAGTTGACTGGTGATCAACGCCAAGTAAGCAAAATAGCTAACAAAACCCTCTAGGTCAGGTAAGCTGAAATGGACAGCACAACACCTCATTAAAAAGGGGAGTCACATGCTTTAGAAGGCCTTTTTAAATTGATTGGCTATCGACATTGAACGTACCTGATTAAGGTTATTCCAGTAAC
>MJUT01041061.1:439354-465226 GCA_002080005.1 Gigantidas platifrons | reverse complement strand
AAGGTTATTCCAGTAACGTACCTGATGAAGGTTATTACAGTAACGTACATGATGAAGGTTATTCCAGAAACGCATCGTGTGCACTAAATTAGATATCTACCTTTTTATTTTATTTTTTAAATATAGAATATGATGTGATTAAATTAGTTTTGATTCCAGTAACGTTTGCTTAGCAATACCAGGATGAACAGAGAATAACACCTACATAAAGAACGAGCTCAAAGTACCAGAATCCAGATGACGTTGTCGAGTAAAAGCAAAATCAGGAACGGTATAAAAACAATGGTTAGAAAAAACAAAAGAACGCAAATTGAAAATAAAGAATGCACTGTGATACATGCAACCGTATTTATGCTATGAATGGAAAATCATATTCGTCATTTTAGCAGCTAAATTAAACTAAGCTCACAATTATTATAAAATAATGTGAACTTTATCGTTATTTTCTTTTGTTAAAATGATATTTTATGACTATATTGTACAGGTCTTTGAATTTATCGTGGACAAATAATTAAACCCTTTTTCAGGGAGATCAAGACCACTTAATCTTTTTATATCCTCTAATTGGGGTCGTTCTTTACAAACATTTTAAACATGTGTTCATGCGCTGTGCATGATATAATTCTTTGAAAATAAAGGTAAATTACCAATTTTGATTGATTGATTGATTGATTGATTGATTGATTGATTGATTGATTGATTGATTGATTGATTGATTGATTGATTGATTGATTGATTGATTGATTGATTGATTGATTGATTGATTGATGTTTAACACCAACTTTAGCCGTATTTCAGCTATATCGTGGCGTTCCAATTTAGAGGAAACAATGAATATAAAATCACAATTCAAATATAGACAAGACAACAAAACAACCATAGAATCAAACAGAAATACAATATAAACATAGATATCAAATTTAATGCTCACGAAGCGGTTCTGAAATAACCTTCATCAGGTACGCCCATAATCAAAAGATTTGAAAGCCAAATAATGTTCTTTAATCTTTGGGAGCAAGTAAATCAAAGGACCTACTAAACAGGATGGCCAAACAGAAAAGAATTTTAGCTCGGGCACTATACCTCACTAGACAACACTGTAAGAAAACAGTTCTCATGCACAGGAGAAGACAATCAGGGAATACTAATTTATTATGAATATGTGTTAGTAACTCGTCCTAAATTATATATATTTTATGGTTAATAAGACTTATATAGTAGAACGTGTATATTGTATATCTTCGTTTATTATTATACTGTCATATTAAAAATATATTATCATACCATATCATGTCCATTAAGACAAAAGTCATCTGGAATGTTGGGGGAACATCAATTCATTATAGTGGTTTTAAACACAATAAATCAAATCAAATCAAATCAACCAATCCATAATAAAAAGAAAATTAAAACAGTAATGGTCAACAAGTCCGCCAATATATATATATATATAAACCGTACAATGACCTGTCACCTTCACTCACTGAAAAAAGAGGGAAACGACATATGACATTGGAAATCCAGGTCCTGGCATGGGATAGACACACAAATGTGTTGGGATTAAACCGGGTAATGAGATCCAAACTCTACTCTACTGATGACTGGATCTCTAACGACAATACATAACAAAACGATTTAAAAATCTGCACATACCGCATTTCTGAAAGAATTTGACATTTTTGTGATAAAAGTCCTCCAATAAAACACGTATTATTTTTCCATTGGAGAAGGGCTTATAAATTTTCACATATTTAGTGAAACAATCAATAAATTTGAAATACGACTCCATAATTTTTTTTTATTAATCATCATTGGATTTCAATTGAGTTTGAAATATAAACATCACAGAAAATGGATTCATCATCACAACTTTTGTACCAAATTAAACGAAATATAATATAGACATCTCGCCATTGTGTTTATATATATACATATATATATTGCTAATATGTTGTCTGTCTCAACGAGGCTTTATTTATTAATCAGGTAACCATGTGTATTTTAAGCGTGAAAAAAAAATCGTATTTTATGATCTATTGATTCCAATCCATGTCCTTGGTTGGTCAAGAAACTGTGTGTGAACTATGTTAATTGAATAATAAAAAGAGAAGTGAAATTATTGAAGAAAAAAAAAACATGGGTGATTTATATTCATAAACCATATTTCTATTTAAGAATTACTTCTTTTTTTCTAAACAGCACAAGCTGATACATGTCTCATCCTACCTGTACCATCAAGGCAATCGATCAGGTATTTGAAAAATAAAAATAAAACATGTCGCACGCGTTGTATAGTAGTATTTAAACGATTACAGTGGCGTTACAAAACCCATTATATTTTTCTTTATCAATATTTATTAAGATTTTGAAGGAATGATGGATAGTACTGATATCTCCAGAATGTTCGTTCAAGTGGAAAATTGATCATAGGCGACTTTAATGGCAAAACTTATTAAACTAAATTTAAATATAATCTTTAAAACACTATACCCACATGTTCTTATCTTGTCGTCTTTCTCAAAAATGTTCTATAATTTATATTTTTCCTGCTTTTTATTTTATCACATCCGGAATTTCTTGTCCAATCAACAAACTGATTATTTTCACTGTGTTGTTATTTCCTGTTATTACATTCGGTTATAACGTTATGCACTAGTACCTAAACAAACAAAAAACAACAAGGTACTGACAGCGGGTCAGGTTTTGTTTTATCTTCATTGTCAGCAATATAGTTCAATTGTTGACGTTATACATTGCCCAATTCTTTTTTTATTTATTTCACTTAACTTCCTACCCTTCCGGAGCATCTGAATTAACCCCCGGTTTTTAGTGGGGCTCATGTTACTCGATCTTTAGTTTTATGTGTATGTTTTGTATATCGTTGTTTGTACTTTTTCTTTTGGCCATTGTGTTGTCTGTCTGTTGTTCTTCGATATACGGATTCTGATTGGCTCTTTGATATCTTCAAACGGTTTACACTGTTTAGATGACCGCTTGTTTCACTAATAGAGGGTGTTTGGAATCATAAAAATAGTTTAACCCAGACAGACACTTTTCAATAAAGTGCATGTACCAAGCCAGGGGCTGTATTTGTTTGTTAATGATATCGATTTTGCCTCTTCGTAAAATTGGATATTGGAACTGTGTCGACATCGTGGTATTTTTTTGTTTTTCAATATACAAAATGTACTAGTTTCTATAATACATTTCTCTGACGTTACACTATTGTTCGAACAGTGGATTATTTTTAAGAATCTAGTTGATTCTTTTGTTCTTGAATATATGAACTTTAACCTTTTACAATTTTAGATTTAAAAACGTGTTTTACTTATTTTGAGACTTTCGTGTCTCGAACCACTGCCGGGCTTTTTAAAGTCTAATTTGACTTTCAAAACTTCCATCTTACCACCCGGCTAAGTTCACCACATTAATAAATTATATAATTAGTATATTTAGCTCTTGATAGTAAGCTTTGTTAAAAAAATATCAAAAATTTGCATAAAAAAGCAAGTGATCAATACAATGTATATACAAAATACGATACAAGTATTTGAGTTCTGACATAATTTATGTTCAGAACTGACGCGTATTATCGCAATACAACAACAACCAACGAACCGACCGCAACTTAACAAACCAGACAGACCACAGGTGAACATTTGGGACACTTGAAAGACCTTGAAATATCTAAATATAAACGATTCTATTCACTTGAAAGACCTTCAAATATCTAAATATAAACGAGAATCGAAAGCACGGATGCCGAAAAAAATTTGTTGTTTATTTTTTGTTAATTGTGACTTATTTAGCTTTCTGAACATTAAAAAGGTAAAAATATAAAATGAAAACACTGTTGCAGATAGAAATGTATTATGTGAGAGAATACACTCGAACTTGTAGATTCTCCACTACAGAACCTTATTGTGTTACATTAAGATAAATTAAATGTGTTGCGATTACGTCAAATAAAGTTGTTTTCGTGTCAAGAAACACTATCAAGGACACCTTGTAATGTACTATTGTACCAGCGAGACCATCCATTGGTCACCTGTGAAATAATCACTATATTAAATAGGAAAACATCATGGTATATGGGTTGTTTCAAATGACTTAATCGTCAATAAAAATAAAAACAACTCTAGACATATTAATATTTAATTCATGTATCACCAAGGGTGACAAATATAGAATGGATATGTAAAATTAATTACATAAATTGATAGACTGAATACACATCCCGAGTGAAATCAAGTTAGTATTAAAAACTTATGAAGCAAACATTTGAATATTATAGGCGGTCTGGAATATATTAAATCCCAGGCCCTGATAATGCAGAAACACTTCAAGGATAACCAGGTGTTGGAATAAACGTTAGAGAATACCGAAGGGGCATTCAAAAATGAACAATTCGAAAAAAATTGGTAACATAGGGAATAAATTTTAAAAAGTTGAGAGAGAGAGAGAGAGAGAGAGAGAGAGGTTATAATCTAACTGATCTGTAATTCCCCCAATCGAATCAATGGGTTGCTCTATACCACTACATGTATATAAAATCACTGTCAGACATTGATAATGCCAATCCTTCTAGTTTTGTGTTGTTACTTTTTTAAGCATGTATTATGGGGTTTGGGTCCATAAAACTAGTTTAACCCGGCCACTTTCTATTGAAGTGCCTGTACCAAGCCAGGAAAGTTAGCGGTCGTGTATTTGTGTGTTAGGGGTATTTATTTTGCCAATGATTTTTCTATTTGGATTTTGAAACTGTTCCGACAGTGTGTTATTTTTGTTTTGTTTTTCATTTCATTACCTAAAAAGATGCAATATTTCGTTAGTACATACATACAAAATATAGGTTATTGTTATTTCAAACACAAACAGGAAGAAGGAAGTTTGTCATTGTGATTTTACGTTGTTACAGGACATGACGGTGACTTACCTTATAATATGTTTGATGTAACATATAGCGTGTGGAGTGGGTGAGAATTTCCTGTTGGGTATATATAATATAATTGTTTCATAAGTATTCAATTTGTTGTTTCAGTTGTTAGATAATCAGAAAAACTTTTAAAATTAGATTTTAGGAATTTTTAATTTTAGGAAACTTTTATTATATACTGGAAACACTCTGTAACGCAAATTTCTCTCATTATTGGTATCAATTATGACAATCTCTCGCCAATGGGAACTTTTAATTTAAATTTTGTAAGAAAGGATATGAATAATGAGAGACTATCCAACATTACAGTTGGACACAAATAAACAACGCTTTGATTGCAGCTCTACATTTCATGATCGCAGTATGGTTTTCAACCATGAGCATAGCTCGTACCCTAATTTTAATTCCTAATAAATATTGAACGCTTTCAGACGAAGAACAGCATTAGAAATACATTTCCTTGACTGGTGTCGTCTAATTCCTTTCCATATGATTACCAACTAAATTCACCTTCCATCAACATTGGTTGTATTTGGGTAATAATCACAGAAGGGGTTTCAACAAAGAGCATATCTCGTATCCTAATATATACTCCTCAGTATTTATACTGAGCGCTGTCAGACGAAGAACAGCAATAGAAATACATTTTCTTGACTGGTGTCGTTTAATTTCTTTCCATATGATTACCAACTTAAGTCACCTTTCATCAACATTGGTTGTATTTGGGTAATGAAAACATTGATATCTAATTTGATGCACACAAGGCGTTTCTGGAATAACAGATAATCAGATACTCTCAAAGTAAAAAGATTGGAACACCAAATACTTCCAAAAAACATTAGGGAACCAGTAAGTCAAAGGGCATGAACAATAAAGCCAAAGTTTGCTGAGGTCAGCTATGATATATCTACTATCAGAAAACAATGACTGTCTTCGGACGTAGAACGAGAACAAAGGTATTTTTCCTAGACTGCTGTGTATAGCTTCCTTTCATTGTGACTTGTTTTGTTTTTTACTTATCTATTTTCATTAGTTTTTGTTTGTTTGTTTGTTTGTTTGTTTGTATGTATTGATTTTGATATTTTTACTCTAGATTTGTGTTATTTGTTTTTGTCGGAAACTATGGTTACGTTTTTGTTAAAATTATACATGTTTTAATTTCCACAAGATATACTGACGGGATTGGTAGAGAAAGAATTTACAATGCTGGACAATAATATCACTAACCACAAACCAATATATTTATAATGATTCGTAAATTATTACCATATTTTCTGATACCTGACAAATTCCAGTAATTCACTTTTTTTTATGTTACATGGTATCTACAAAAATTTCTTAAATAACTGGTTTCCTAAAAAATATGATGAGGCAGGGGACAGTAGCCTCTATTTGTTAGTAGAACAGTATGGTGATATTAAAAAAAATAGAATGTATAACTAAAATGACTGACAATTCTTCAGTATAATTTCAAAGGTGATCCATTTCTGTAAAAGCTTTCTGCATAAGTACATTGGATTTGAGATTATATGCTGCTACCAGCACAGGTACGTTCCTGTACTGACCCTGTATTTTTCTACATAGGATACCAGTTGATTAATGGCAGCCCCCATGTCATTGTAAAGAGGTAATGCACAACATTTTCATGGTCATTAGGGCTGTTGAAAGCGTTTTTTGGTAGGATGTTATATGCAGATGAAATGCTTTTATTCAGTTTTATCCCTGTGTTTTGCTTTTTGTAAATTCCATATTGTGGAAGTGTAGTACCGTCCGTACATTTTAGTGGTATTTTGAATTTGAAATTTCTAAAATGTAAACCTCATTTTATTTTTTAAGTGAGCAACAAATACAATTTTTGTGTATTGACTGACAATTTCATTACTATTTCACTGTCATATCGCTTTTATTTGTTGATTTGTAGTGTCATTGACTAAATAATAGCAATAAATAGAAACACTGTCAATTGCCGTAGATTTTGGTTAAAAGTACTGTCCCCAGCCTCCTAACATTAAAACACTTAAGTTGAACCAGGAAGTAATTACCAGGTTATGATGTACATTCGCGAAATAAATACACGTATGAGCAAATAACATAGCAGTTTTTTATTGCTATTTTTAGAAATTGGCAGGAAATGCTAATGAATATTATGAAAAGTTGTGATGATAAAAAGTATTATGAAATGAAAGAAAGTTTAAACAGTGATGGTCAATAAGTCCACCAATATCAACAAAACGAACAATCACTTCTCATCTCAAATCATTGAAATTGGGGGGAAAACATGGAACGTTGGAAATCCAGGCTCTGGATTGGGAGAGCCACAAGCATATTTTGATAATAGCGGAATTGATGACCATCCTTGTTTAAACTTTATTTTCATAACAGGTTTTTTCCCTTTGAAACTCGATTCACTGAGCCACTTGTTTTCGCAATGAATAACGATGAAATGTTTCTAAGTTGAATTTAAACAACAAGCAATTAAAATAAATGTAAGATAAAGCATCACCATCATTAGTTAACCCTAAAAAAATCATACTACAAGTTTAAATAACTCTACAAGGCAAGAACAACACAAAGCATACATGTATGCGTGCAACAGTAGAGACAAAGCATTCAGTAATCATCAAACTAAACCATAAACACATTTTAATTGAAAATTTACACTTATTCAGCCATAAAAAAAACTTTAAAACAGCGAAATCATTAATATTAATGGGAAATGGACATAATAAAATATACAAAGAGAAAGAACAATGAAAGCAACACATCATGTGATAAATAAATAACACGACATTATCTATATAGGTCAATATAACCCTACAATTATGCAACGGAAAATCATTGTAGTAATATATTGCATTTATCAATTAAGTAAAGAATTAGATGGTACATCATCATCTATTATTACACATACAACATATATCGTAGCCGAAACATATTACTACGGTACACTAAGCAACAATGAATAATTTATGAGAGGTCATGTATTTGTGTTGTGTCAGGGGTATCAAATTTACCAATCATTCTATTGGTTTTATGAATTGTTCCCACTTTTTTTTATTTTTTGTTTTTCAATTTAATAATGGAGCTAGTAAGATTATTTGTTGTATCAACATACCGGTATATCTGTAAGATTGACCAACAACTTTCAGAATAAACTACTGGTATGTAAAAATTGAGAAATCCAACAAAGAAAAAACAGTGTATTTGACGTGTATTATTACATAATTAAATTATCAAGAATAACATTTCTGCTCATCAGATCTATTTGTTATGTTATTTTGTTATAATGACATGTAGGGAACGGTTTTGTATTTATCATTGTCAAATGTATTGGTTTACTTTGATCAAGATAATCTGGATAATTGTGGTTTAAGTAACATATATGGAATATCAAACCACATTTCAATTCAAATTGGTAACGATTCAGCAGAAAACAAATGTTCTATGATCAATTTCAATAGAATGGACATCCGATATCTGAAAATAACAGAAATTGACGATCACTTCCATTATATACTTCATTCCCCATCTTTGATAAATGACACGAGGCAATTTTTGGGCACAAATTAACATTACAGAAATGATCATTTAAAATATGGAAATTTATCTGTGTAAAAAAGTAACCCTAAATTAAAAAATATATATGTGGAAGCTTATCATAATAGTCTTATGAAAAGCCTGTTTTCCCGGTTAAGCACGTTTGATGCCTTGATTCATGTTATATATTTTTTTTATTTTGTGGTGTAAACAAATATATATATTCATACATCTGTTGTAAAGATTGAATGTAACGTATTGTATCCTCACTGTACCATGACAATTTGATGTTGTTTATGGAAAATAAAGAATCGTTTGAACCTTGAATTTAGATAATCAAATTTTTAATTTTCCGATATCATAAACGTGCTTTTAAAGTGAATATAAAAACTAATAATTACAGTATTAACTGGATCAACCAACCAAATTTTTACCATAGAAATATAATTTTACTAACAAAAGGACAAATTAGAGGAGTACATGTAGTTTTAACATTAGATATAAGGTTTCTAAATTGGGTGACAAATTTTCTACATTAAGTTGTGCATTTGGAATTTGATCACCTTGTTATATATTCTAAGAAGACACCTCAATACTACAAAATTTCATTTTAGATTTCTTATGAATATTACTGCTTGAATAACACACATGTTTTTCGTCTTTTATTTAGATTTATAAGTAATCCATTTATTTTGTTTTGCAAAAAGAAACTTTTATATCTAATCTTTTTTCTTTATTGACAAATAGTTCACGAGAAGGGAGGTTTTGGCCCATAAAACTAGTTTAACCCGCCACTTTTTATTGAAGTGCCTGTACCAATCCAGGAAAATGAGCGCTCGTGTACATTTGTATTTGTGTTTTAGTGGTAACGATTTTTCCTCTTCCCACGATTTTTCTATTAGAATTAAGCACGGTTTCGACAGCGTCGTATTTTTTGTTTTTCATTCTATTCTTGGTGTTTATTGAATAGATTGTATTTTCTATTAACAATAAGACTATGATGAAGAAATGTTGATCAAAGAAAAACAAAAACGTAAAAATAAGGAAGAACAAAAGACACTCAGAGATCAAACAACGCGAGTCTAGAACGAGACCAGGTGTTTCTGAAGGGTTTTTAAGAAAATGTTATTAATGTTACTCACTCAGTGACGTGTACTAATTATAGATTATAGATCTAAACGTTTGTTTTAAATTGAATATGAATCATTCAATAGTAATGATCGACCATGTAAAACATAACAATACGAGGTACTTCTATGTCGAAAACAAACAGCTAATTCTATAAAACCAGCTTAACAATATACATGTACAGCAACCAATCAAATAGAAAATACAAGTGGTAATTGAAATGTATAACTTGATTGATTGATTGATTGATTGATTGATTGATTGATTGATTGATTGATTGATTGATTGATTGATTGATTGATTGATTGCACCACTTTCACAAACAAGTCATGTCGGTAACAGACATAAAATCCATATAAGGTCATATAAGATATTGTCTGAGTGTGTATTTTTTGCAAACAATACGAATTTGTAAAAATATGTTTTACTATACAGGTTGGCATATTTATGTTTTCACTGTTTTTGTTTAGACCCTTTGATGTATTTGCTTCCGATGACTTTTAAATTATTTGGCTTTCCAATCTTTTGACAGTGATCAAACCGGATAAAGATTATTCCAGAAACGAGTCGTACCCACGAAATTAGATATCTAATGCTGTTATTGTTGGCTTTGTTTTCTATTCTTGGTATGATACAAGATCCCCCCCCCCCCCCCAATGGAATAAATCACTAACATATAAGATGGACCAAAACCAAACAATTGACTTAAAGCATACATTATTTGTTTGAAGTTGTTCTTTCATTCTTTCAACAACAAAACACAATGCATATAAAAAAAAATAATGATAAGTTTTCTTTTGACTGATGAATCTGACATGATTTGCTGCATAGAAGTATCTTGTTCTGTTCTTTTCTTTTTCTTTTGTTTTAAGTACGATTGATGTCAACAACAACAATTGAATGGTTGGAGTTTGAAACACCAACAAGCAAAATATTTCCAGTATTCAATCATATGCTTTTGTGTCACGTTGTAATGAAGTCTATATTCATTTTTGTTATTCATTCCTACAGAACATTAATCATGGAATCCAAAAGAATGTTGTTTATGCAGCGCTTTCTATGAAAAAATCAATATCCTTTCGTGAACTGGGGAGAAAATGTTGATCTATCTCTAGTAAAATTACAAAGGAAACAAACTGACCAGAGTGACGTATAGTTGGGGGCTACATAAAGGATATTCTATGTTCGAGTTGCACAATGGATGCTAATAAAACATGTTCAATACCAGTAATGCACAGAGTATGATCAATAATAGTGATGCATATATAGTTGGGGCAACATAATTGAAATTCAACACCAATGATGTCCAATTAGAGGACACCAATGGTTTACAATTAGAGCAACACACATACAGTTCAACATCAATGGTATATAATCTAGAGCAATACACATACAGTTCAACATCAATGGTATATAATCTAGAGCAACACACATACAGTTCAACACCAATGGTTTACAATTAGAGCAACACACATACAGTTCAACATCAATGGTTTACAATTAGAGCAACACACATACAGTTCAACATCAATGGTTTACAATTAGAGCAACACACATACAGTTCAACATCAATGGTATACAATCGGGGTTCGAAAAGAGTAATTGGAGTTACATAAAACAAAATCTTTCCCTGACTGACTTTAAGTTTTTTGGTGTGTTTTTTTTTTTTTTGACGATTTGGATTCTGTTTTGTCTTTGTTTTCTCCGACGAGATTTTATCACTAGCTATACAATATTTTAAAATAATAATGTCTTAATATGTCTACCTAAATTATTTTATGCACGTTTTTTACATAAAATTGAACAAGTTGGAGAATAATTCAAATAAATATAAGATAAAGGAAAAATACCGAAGTACAAACAAATGACATTTAGTATAATCAAGATACATAAATGAAGCATAAACGCAAAAATATATAAAAATATATATCTATATTATTTGGTTTCCAAGTACCTGTTCTGATGAAGATTATTCAAGAAAAGCGTAGTGTGTACTATTATAGATATCTATGTTTCTATAACAAAACTTTGAAAAACAAGACAAAACAATAAAACCGCACATAATTCCAGTGGCTTCTCAAAGGTTAGTATCAGAGGTGTAAGCAATATTGACGATAAGAAAATGACAATCAGAAGCTGTAATTCGAAGGACAGCCAACAATAAAACCACACATAATACCAGTGGCTTCTCAAAGGTTAGTATCAGAGGTGTAATCAATATTGACGACAAGAAAATGACAATCAGCAGTGGCTTCTCAAAGGTTAGTATCAGAGGTGTAATCAATATTGACGACAAGAAAATGACAATCAGAAGCTGTAATTCGAAGGACAGCCAACAATAAAACCGCACATAATTCCAGTGGCTTCTCAAAGGTTAGTATCAGAGGTGTAATCAATATTGACGACAAGAAAATGACAATCAGAAGCTGTAACTCGAAGGACAGCCAACAATAAAACCACACATAATACCAGTGGCTTCTCAAAGGTTAGTATCAGAGGTGTAAGCAATATTGACAAGAAAATGACAATCAGAAGCTGTAACTCGACGGACAGACAACACAATGGCCAAAAGAAAAAAGATAAAAGGACAAACAGCGATGTAGAAAATATCACACAGAAAACTAAAAATCGAGCAACACGAAACCACAAAACAAAGCATTGGGCGAACTCATGTGCTCCGGAAGGGAGAGCAGTTCCTGCTCCACATGCAACATGTGCTTCGAACGGGTTGGCTTCAAAGATGTATATTACTAAATCAACACCTTGTTCATGTATGGTGTAACGGAGAAAACACTCGTAATATTATAAATATTATGTGTTGTAACAGAGAAGACACTCATGGTCTTATGCATATTGTTAACTATATAAAAGGAAAATAAATGGGTTTTTTTACAATATAACTCTAGCTAACTGTCAGTATAGTCTTAAAATCTTTTACAGGAGAAAGACAACAGATAAAATAAAATTGAATAAAACCCAACATTGCAAGGAATACAAAATATTATGAAAAGAAAAATTAAACAATGATGTACAACAATTCCACCAATATCAACAAAACGAACAATCACCTCTCACTTTAACTCACTGAACACCATGACATGGTGACGTTGGAAGAACATCACCTAGCTTGAAACAGGCACAAAAAATGTGACGGGGTTTAACCGATTAATGGGATTTCAACACATTCCAATGAATCTCCAACGGCAATACATGTATAAACAAACGATAAAGACATCCACGGAAAATAGATCCGCAATAACTCGGATTTGTAAGATAGAACTAGTATTTACCTTCATTCTATGCGCACTCATGTGTCCCATGTATTAATAATTGTATGCATATAAACGACCAGAAAAATGTAAGCATGGGACATAAATTCTGGTCCGCTGCTCAATTGATGAATAAACGTCGATTTAAAGTCTCATCGACACTGTGGTATCATTATTAAACATACAAAAGGGTCAGCCTATCCTCAAATAAATCAACCCTCTTTCCAACTAGAATTTCCCAACATATTAATGTCAAATTCGACACAATCTGCAATTTAGATATAGTTCCGAGATAAGATGTTTTTTATCAGAAATATTTTGTATTCAGTCTTCCCATGGATGGATGGATGGATGGATGGATGTGTCGATCGATCGATTGATTGATTGATTGATTAATTGATTGATTGATTGATTGATTGATTGATTGATTGATTGATTGATTGATTGATTGATTGATTGATTGATTGATTGATTGTGTAAAAATGTAAAAAAGATAAGCGAATCTTCAAAAAATGATCCTGAACAGTTAGCACATACAAGTGAAAACAGTCCTAGAATATTACAAGTCAACCCGGAGGCAAGTTACGTCAATTGTAAGACACATTCTTTAAACCTAGCACCGATTCCTAGCAGCAACGATGCATGTGTACTGTGCAGGAAATCGCATTTTCGATTGATTATTCTGCCAAAAGACTCCTGGCTTTTTCCGCGGAATTATCTGAAAATCAAACGGTTCAAGAACAACTGGACAGACACACAAAATTGCACACCCTTTGCGAAACGAGATGGTCAAGTAGGGCAGACTCTTTGTTTACTTTTCTGAGCGTCTTTCCTGTAGTTGTATCCTCATTGGAGGTTTTGAAAGATGACCATGATGATAAGTCAGCACAATATATTGGAGCAATTTTAAAGTTTGATTCCATCATTGCAGTGATAGTAGCAAAACATCTCCTTAGTGCTACGGTTGCACTTACAAATTATTTCCAAAAACCCGACATCGACTTAATGGAGGCTGTACAGGAAGCCAAAATTGTTGTCCAGAGATTAAACGACAAAAGAGCAGATCAAAATGTATGGACAGCCCTTTTTGAAAAGGCAACTGAAATTGAAGAAGAATTTGAGATTCCACCAAGCACCCCTAGACGAGTCGGACTTCAAGTACTCAGAATGAACCATCCAATCAATGACCCTTCCGATTACTGGAGAGTGTCACTTTATCTAGTGTTTCTATATCACTTAATTACAGAAATTTCAATCCGGGTGATCAAGAACGAGGCTAGATTTTCTGGTGCTTGTCTTGTTCCTAATAAGCTCCACACATTAACAGATCAGACAACTAATTCAATCTTTGATTCTTTTCGTACGGATATCATCTTTCGTCATCGGTATGCAACAACAAGAATACTTTTCAGAAAATAAACGTTAGAGATCACCGAAAGGGCAATCAAGAATGGAAAATCCAGAGACATAAGTTTATTTAAAACCAAACAATATCTATATACATGTAATTATATAAAACGAGTACAATTGGTGGTTTCAAACTTGTCTGTTTTAGTGTACTATTTTAAATGAACTTCCATATTCAAATAGTATATACGTTTTGTAAACTATTTTCTACTCTCTATTACAACAACTATAATCATGATCTTGCTTGTTTTCAAAATCATACCCAGACACTGTAGTCAAACAGGAAGCAATTGCATGGTTTATACAAGTTATGTTTTGCTATTCTGCTAGATACCAATTTCTGTCAAAGAGACAGTACAATATAATTTCTTTGTAATATTTTACATGATCATGAAATCATACATTAGTACAGGGTATAACACAGATATGGTAGTACAATTTGATCAAAATTCACAATGCATAGGATACTCTCAGTACAAGCAAATATGGTAAGAATTGACCATTGTGTCTTTTTGGCGGGAAGACATACAGTTCTCTTTGGTTCAGAGCACCTTGTTAAATCTATAACACCGTATTGTCACTGTTACACTTGAACTGTTCGAATTTAATTGTACCGAATTCAAAGTGTGACAGCTTGTACATTTGTATGTACTTAGCATTAATAGATAGCGACTGGAAATTATTTTAAGAAAGTTCAGACAGTGATAGTCAACATCAATATTAACAAAACCAGCAATCACCTCACAACTTCACTCACTTAATACAAAAAAGACCATGACATATGAAGTTAGAAATCCAGGTGCTGACTTGAGACAAGCACACATATGTGGCTGTGTTAAACCGTTTGATGGGATCTCAACACTCCTCTCTTGATTACTAGATCTCCAACGACAAGGCATCAAAAAAATTAAAAATTGCACATATTCGGGGTTTTTTTTAAGTTTTTTTTAATTGTTGATAACATTTGATCATGATTTGTTAAAACTTACCTACTCTTGTCCTTTTTGTTGCGCCTTCAGTATACTTTAACATTTATTTACGATACAAGGATATAGCAATACAAAATTATATTTTAATAATTCCTTTATCTTAATCTCATCGTTAATGAAAATATTTGCTGAAACTTAATATTGCCTTTATCAAATAGGTGAAAGTTTTGTACCTGTTCGTAATATATTTTTGGGGGATATGGTCCCAATTGTATGGTTCTTAGATATATATCTAGCTATACCTGGATTTAATAACATCTAATCTTGTTAGTTCGGTTTCATCGTGGCGAGGTGTACTCGTTACAACTTTACGATTTAAGTTACTTTTGACAGGTGGGAACTCTGGTTTCCTCCCTCCAATAAAACTGACCACAACATTAATATTTAATGAAATATTGTTGAAAGTGGCATTAAAACATCCGTTATCATATTCCTAATCTGAAATTTTCATTTTTAAGTGCATTTTCTTAATTTATTCCAGATTGTGCCTGTTACAAATTAAAAGAGGATAATTATTATAAAAATTATCAAAGCAAACCGAAATTAGCCCCCAAAAAAAGAAAGAAAGAACGTCTTTAGCACTGCAGCTGAATTTAACAGGTTAACGTAATTTTTTTTCTCAAAAATGAACAAATTACATTTGTACATTTTAATAATATTGCAAAAATAATCATGTAAATGTGAATATTTTTCAACATGTATACAAAATATATTACATCGTAGTAATAGCATGTCAAAACATAGCATAATCAAGTTGGCATTTATATTGCCTTTAGAAAAAAATATATAATAATTTACAAATCTGTTGATTTATACATCAAAAGTCCACATCTGGACTTCTCTATCAAATCGGTTTACAATTAACATTTTATGTATATTATCGAACTAAATGGTCACATGATCAATTACAGATGTAATAATACATTACCTGCTTCGTGGCATGTTGTATATAATTTAACATTGAAGGTCAAATACAGGTCAAATGTTTAAAATACTTACATACATATCAAGCATCAATCAAAAACTCCTGCTTCATATCATAATATATCCATGAACCAACCCGAAACCTCTACATATTGTTAGTTAATGAAACTAGTTAGGTTATGATGGAGCATCTGTTTAAATAAGTTAAAGAGGGGACATGTCAAATGAAACAAAGAAGATTGTTTTAATAGCAGACGAGAATAGTTGCATTTGCCAATCAAAAGTGCACATCGATATGCCACAGACACGGGGGCAATGAAAGGTCACGTGTCCTTACAATCATAATTCACACTTGGTCTCGTCTATCAGCACAAGACTAGATTTAGAAACTGCAAATAAATTCCCTGCAAAGTTATTCAGCATTGACCCGGTAAAAAATAAAGTTGAAGGGTTTATTTACGGTCAGCCGGCACTGACCGCAGCCTGACCCGACACTGACCATATTTAAATCATCATTCGTAGATGAAATAAAATGATATTTGAATTACACATTTTTATCTTTTGTGGCCGTCATTCAAAATTACCTTTAAAAATTCTAAGCTATTAAAACATGCCTCAAATTACAAGTTGCACTTCTGGTGACCGATGTCGTGTCCTCGACGACCTAGTATTGGTCCATTGTGTTGTGCACATTAGGTTTAATCGTATCGATCGCCATATTGACTAAGATATATTATTTCATCTGTGTATATAACGCGACATTGTTGTACATATTTTTCTTCTTCATTTTTAATCATCGGTATTCATTATTGTTGTAAATTTCATTATATATATTCATATACATGCATACTCAATTATTTTATATTCATCACTGCACGTAATGGAAACTCTCTTTTGCATTAATATTTAGACTTATTTTAGAAAAGAAAAAAAAGATTTTTTTTTTTTTTTTTTTTTTTTGTGATGAACTGGTAGACAAGACATCACTGCATTTTAAAAATTATATTTAATTTATTTTTCGTAATTGAATGTAATACTACACGTAAACATGTTGTGACTACGCAATCACTCACCGTTACTGTTCGATTTATATTGAACTTAGTTTGAACTTAAAAAAAGACAATTATGAATCAATGGTAAATGGTTTTATCTGGTAATGTATTGTTTTATGAGAGACATAGATAATACAGCTTACTTCAACTGTATCAAAGACCTCAATAAAAATTATCTGTAAATATCTAGATTTCAAAACATATTCAAAACGTATTACTAAAGTATTGTTATTAGTCGAGGTTATTTTATCTATTGAATTACGTTTTCTTTCTCTGTTGTGTAAACAAGTATAAAATTGATTGATGCATCAGAATGGTTTATTATTATTTTTTGTTTTTACGTCTGGGTGAAGTGTTATGGCAGATTATAAAGTTTTGTAATTGGTTTTACTACACTTAAATAACAAAATGGGTGCTTAGACGCTAACCTGAACTGTGTCACTTACCCAATTACTTTCGGTTTGGTAATCTATTTCTTTACAAGAACACGATTTAGTTTGGTTTGGTTTATGGTGTTTAAGGCCACTTTCAACAATATTTCAGGTATATCGTGGCGGTCAGTTTAGTTGGTGGAGGAAACCAGAGCACCTGCAGAAAACCACCGACCTTCCAAGTCACTGACAAATTTTATCACATAATGTTGTATCGAGTACACTTTGACATAAACGGGATTCAAACTCGCAACATTTAGTGGTGATTCGCACTGACTGCAAGAGTAGTTGTACATTCTACTACCATGCGATCACGACCACGAGGGCCCCTTAAGAACACGATTTAACTCTCTTGTCAATTGTATATTTAGATTTTTACGGGGGGATTAGGAAAAGTTTGATATTGTAGTTGAAAACAATCTGATATTATTTCTTTGCGGATACAGTACAACCAACCATTATTTGCCATTCGAAACAGAAGGATGGAGAAATATTTCCAGAGAAGATACGGTATACATTTTTGTGGATTGACAAAAAACTCAGACGTTTGTTGACATTTGAATTCGTGGTTTAGATACTGACAAATGACTTCTATGGATTTTAACTCATATCGTTGTTCACTAAGTTTTTTGGTTTGATTGAATCAACGACATTTACGAAAATTGGTATGCAATGAATTAAAATGAATTTACAGAAACATCCTACAAAATTGACATAGGGATGAAACAGTTCGTTCTCATGTGGATGCCGATGATTTGTTGAAAAATATGCTTTCTGATCTCGACAAATATGATGTCGTAGGAAATTATAGATGCCGTCGTGGTTGCATGGTAGTTAGATTTACAACTACCTGTGCAATCATTGCCTATCATCACTATAGTACAAGTCTACATTTCATTGCATGAATTGTTTCCTTAAAAAAGGTAAAATTACATCCCTTGCCCCGGTTCTAAATAATATCATTTGAATAGCCATTTTTATTTTATTTTAAAGTACAGAACCGCCTAGCGCATGAATGCCTATACAGCAAACATTCAGCTGTTGCACTATTTTTTTTGTCCACCTTGATAAAACAAATACACGTTTTACTAATATTTCACTATATTAAAAAAAATATATCTATCTGAATATTCATGATTACCAGGCAAACATTTGAATATACATGTATTGAGTATTGACTAGTAATGCTAGTATACAATAAAATAACTGTGACCTTTGAGATATTTGTAACAAGAAAAATAATAATCAACTCTTTCTCCCATGCGAGATCTCGTCAAATACCTTTATAATTACATACAATGTGCTAACTAGATGGTAAATCTGACCACTTTTACTCACATTATCACGTACAACAAGATTAACATCTCAAAAAACGTAAGAAAAATTATTTTCCCCTCAAAACCATTTTTCTTCAACTCATTTCGAATAAATATTACCAAAATTGAAATTCCAATTGTTACATGTGATAACTGCTGTCCTGTTGTTTCTATAAATATATATACATGAGTGGCTCGGTTGAAACATTCAAGGCTGTTGTCTATTCTATTAAATACTGATTTATAAAACCTGTGATTAGTTTTAGCCATTTTCTATTCTCATCTGATACCTCTGGCATCATCTCGGTCAGCTTGTTGAAGGTGTTTAGTATCTGGTAAAAGTACATATGTTGCTGTATTGGTACTTTGCCTAGGAATAATAGTTTCTGGTAGTCTTCCAGGATTATTTCCAAAGCTAGAATTTAGATATATTGAAATCAAGTTGTTTGGTGGGGATCAGATTTGCTGATCTTTGTAGTTTTCTGTGTTGTATATTTTCCTTTGTTTGTCTTCGTCCTGTGTCTTGTGTACCCAATGTTGCCAGTGTTTCTGGATTGCACATTCTTGATTGTCCGTTCGGTTTTCTCTAACCTATCATTTTCAAACATTTCGTATATTTTTACAGTTCCCCACAATATTAATACGAAATTATTCGAATTCCGCTCTCATGGCGCAGGTGTACTCGATACAACATTAGGTGTTAAAATCCACCTGTTATGTAAATCTATTGTCAAAACTCGCCATTATTTTTAAGGAATGGAGAGTTATTGTTCTATTGTACTTTAGATACTATACACATACTTTTTTGTTTGTTTTTTGTTTTTTTTGTTTTTTTTTGGTTACAAGATTAATAATTAATAAAATTAATAAAGTACAATGGGTGGATTTTAAGTTGGAGAATGTCCTCGTATCTCTCCATTCCTTAAAAACAATGGGCCTCGGCTCCATTATTTTTAAGGAATGGAGAGTTACTCGGACATTCTCCTGTACATAAAGTTTGTCAGTGACTTACAACAGGTCAGCTGTTTTCTTCGTGTACTCCTGTTTCCCCCATGAATAAAACTGGCCGCCATGATATAAGTGATATATTGTTGACAGTGGCGTTAAACACCATAACAATATCCCCCTTATATATTATTTTATGATTAATTGGTTGTTGTCCACATTAGGGTATGAGGTATGAAGGTGAATGAACACCTGTGATATATACAACCCGTGGTCACTCAATAAACAGATAATGTTATTAAAGTATATAATCAATAACGGCTTCATCCATCCTTTTTTCTTTATCATGACTAAAGAATATTTCAAGGTGAACGTGTTTAGAAATATAAAATAATCGATGCTTTTGAGTCATAGTGCCTTATAATTAAAGCAAAGCATTATCTTTTATAAATGAGAAAAGAAGGTGCACATTTTTATACGAATACTAATTTATAATCCAACTGAAAAAACAAAATGGTTGTTTATCGATGTTGAAGTAGACATGGTTATTTTCGTAACTACAACTTGTTGAATGAAGAACATAATGTACAACGTGGTGTGGACATTAAGAGAGGGTTACGGCGTTTGACCTTCATACAACATAAATAGTCTTGCTTGCATAGTTGCCTCGGTACAACATGCCCTGGTAATGTACTTTATATGAAAAGGTATAATATAATCAAACAGAGACCATTGATATCATTGTATTATGAAAATTGTATAAATATCAGTTTGTTTATGAAATCGATTCATTCAATCTTCAACAGAACAAACCTGGAAGGTCAACTTGAACAGAACAAACCTGGAAGGTCAACTTGAACAGAACAAACCTAGAAGGTCAACTTGAACAGAACAAACCTGGAAGGTCAACTTGAACAGAACAAACCTGGAAGGTCAACTTGAACAGAACAAACCTGGAAGGTCAACTTGAACAATTTGACCAAATAAACGTAGATATCTAATTTAGTGCACATGATGAGTTTCTGTAATATCATTTTTTTAACTACGCCCATAGTCATAATATTGGAAAGATAAATAACTAAAGTATTTGGAAGCCAGGAACCCAAACGGATTAACCAGGAATGCCATCAGATTGTCCATTCCTGAGGGAGATTCCCTTTAATATCTAATTATGTTTTTTTATACATTATTTAGGAACTGTAGATATCAAACACACATAATTAATTATAACAAAATCGTCCTTTTAAAGAACTTGAACAATTCCTGGCTGTGCAGTTTTTTTTTTCTTGGATCAAAGCCCTTTTTCTCTCATTATTTATTTCTATTATTAAGAAGAGTTTGCAGATAACAAAGGGGTAATCAGAATCCGTATATCGAAGAAGAACAGACAACACAATGGCCAAAAGAAAAAATACAAAAGGACACAAACAACGATCTACAAAACATACACACAAAACTAAAGATCGAGTAACACGAACCCCACTCAAAACCGGGGCGACCGTAAAATTATCGAAGTGATGACTTCAACTTTACCAAAAGGAATCCTTGGTTCAGTAGCTTCTTTGCTAGCAGCAACCCTCTATCAAGGAAATCCTGATAGGAACCACAAGCTCTAGAATATCGTATTAACTGAGAGATATATACTCCATATGCAGGTGCTGCTGGAATGTTGCTGCATATAAATGGAAAGTTCACATTGGGAAAACTGAAATCCTCTCTTTTGTCGTGAAGTTTCGTTCTTAACCACCCCTCATTGTCAATTTCGAGGTGTAGGTAAAGGTATGAAGCAGACATATATAAATATTGTGTGTCTCGGTAAATACGGGTTCCATGTTGTCCTGACAGGATTGGTAAATTTGGAAGTGATCGCCCTTTTGACCATTGATCTCACTCTTTGCTATTCGGATAAAAACGTAGATATCAAATATAGTGCTCACGACCTGTTTCTGGAACAACTTTCATCAAGTACGCTGACAATCGAAAGATAGGAAAACTAAATAATTTAAAGTTCAGAGAACAACTTTCATCAAGTACGCTGACAAACTAAAGATAGGAAAGTAAATAATTTAAAGTTTAGAGAACAACTTTCATCAAGTACGCTGACAATCGAAAGATAGGAAAGCTAAATAATTTAAAGTTCAGAGAACAACTTTCATCAAGTACGCTGACAATCGAAAGATAGGAAAGTAAATAATTTAAAGTTCAGAGAGCAATATAACAAAACATTTTGGGTACTGGTGAAGGTTTCCAGTGCTCAAGCCACTACTCAGTGCGTCTTCAGGTGGCGGATAGGGGTGGGGGCTCTCTCAGTGGGTGGGGGTTTTGTCAGGTCATAACATGGAGGGTTAGGGTTACAGTTGTGGTGTTTAGCGCTACTTTTAACAATATTTCAGTCATATCGTGGCGGTCAGTTTTCATTTGACCTAATTTATCACTTCTATGCTAGTATTTAATAGAAAATAACTTTTATGCAAACCATATGCAATTTATGCTCATACACATGTTTATATGAAATGTAATCAGATATAATGCAATTCATAAAGAAAAGGTCGAATCCGTGATGGATCTCCTACAGAGATCAATTATTATATGATAATAGAAGTTAACGTCATAGTCAGTGAAAACCCTCCATGTGATCATAATAATAAAATCCTATATACATGTAGGTCATTATAAAAAAATGGAGCAATTTCAATTTACAAGTAAGAATAAAATAATTGATGTCTCAGATTTTTATTCAGTGAATATTTAATACTTGTATAAGCTTATAGTTAAATCTGGCAAAAGATGCAACCTTAAAGGCATATTGTCTACGATTTTGTTGAAAAATTTTAACTGTCCATAAATGATTTGTTTAAGCTATTATTAAACAGTTGTGCTGCAAAAGATACGATTGATGTTCTTTTTTTGACAAAAAAGACCCAAAGCTATCGTTATCGGGATTATTGTCCAGGATGACAAAAAATCAAAGTGAAAGTAACAGCGCCACCTATAGAAAACGGAAGTTGAGAAATCTCGGGGTTTTAGCTTTGATGTAAGGAAAATACTGTTAAGATTCAAACACTTCAAATTGTCACGCTCGTTTATGTTGTTTGAATCTTAACGTTTCGTAGCGTATTCGCCAATAATTCGGTGTTTAATCTTCATTTTATGAAGGTCAGTACGGAAAACGACAATAATTTAGGGTATGAAAAAATATGATGTTCGTAGACAATATCCCTTTAAACTCAAGTATTTTTTCTATAAATTCAAAGTGGAATGAAGTCATGAAACAGTTTATGTCACTCATGTAGCTTTGAAAATAGAAAAATAGAAATAAACAAATCATTTGATTAAACTGAGCTCAATATATCTGTAAAGTGATTAGAAAATATGCATATAAGAATAATAATTCGGTATTACTTTCTTCTTTGATACCATCTTTCGTTACTTGTCAGGAAACGTAAAGAATGTCAATATTTTATACAATTTATTCTGGGAATGTGGTTTACCACAAGATTTTCCTTTTAGAGAATATAAAAAACCTAAAATTGGACTATTTACATGCTATAGATATAAATTGTAATATTCGTGTTGGGGGGGGAGGTATGGTAAGATCATGGACATCCAGTAACAACATGGACATAAGATTAGGTTGAAGATATCAAAGGGATAATCAGAATCCGTATATCGAAAAAGGCCAGACAACACAATGGCCAAAAGAAAAAAGGACAAAAGGACAAACAACGATCTACAAAACTACAAATCGAGTAACACGAACCCTACTGAAAACCGGAAAGGTGTGCAGCAGCTGCTCCACTAGTAGCACCCCTCGTGTTAATCTTGTTACAAACCTGAGGTGATAAGTCATGAATGAGGAAAGAACCATGAAGTTTGTATGACAAGTGGAACATATCCGTGGTCATTTGTGACACAGACATTCCATAACGGTCAACCAAGTGATGGTGACGACCGTAAAACTTTCGAAGTGATGAGTTCAGCTTAACCAATAGAAATCCTTGGTTCAAGAGCCTCCTTGTTAGCAGCAACCCTCTATAATGGAAGTCTACTTAGGAACCACAAGCTCTGGAATATCGTATCAACATTTCAATTAAAGGTAATTTTGCGTGTTATTTTATATGATAAGTAACTAGACCGTCTGTATAATTAATGAATGTCCAAATACAATGTCACTACACCAGTTTTAATTAATGCACTCTGAACTTAAATTAATATTGGCAACTACATGGTTACATTATGTAAATAGGTGGTAACATCAGTGATATTTTCACTACATTGTGTTATTTAAATTTGTTTTGCTTACCGTCAGCAATTTTATTTGTGTAACAATACCGGAGTACTAAGATGACCTTATGTACACTGGACATCAGGTATTTTTGTCTTGTTAACAAACGTGATGTTTGTACAGTCTTGGACAGCAATTTCACCAATATCAACTAAACAAACAGTCATCCCTCACTTCAACTACTAGTATATGAACACAAAAGACAATTACGTTGGAAATCCAGGTCCTCGCTTGGGACAGGCAAAACAGTGAGTCTCCTCTAAGCTTTCATTTTGACATAGACGTATAAAGATCTAAAACATTTCCGGATTGTTTAGTTTGTCTTTATCTCGATAACATGGTTCGTGACGATCTGGTGAGTTTGGTGGTGTTACTCACTTGATCATGTCGGCTTCTTTCTGCTTCATTCTCATTTTTTCTATCTATTTATCCACTGCCTTGCAAATTTTAGAATAAAACAGAATTATGACTTTTCAGTTTTTGAATGGATTACAAAATGAGGATTGGAAGATTATAAAATTAATTTTGTAGATTAAAAACAAAAAGATATATAAAATTAAAACTAACAGGATGTCATTGACGGTATCAAAACGGCTACTGCTGTTACTTTTTACAGGGTAACAGCAGTGACATATTTGGGAAGATTATATGTTTTTGTTCTAAATGATTGCTTCCTGTTATTTGAAATGACATGCCTTCTGTTGTGGATAGTAATTGGTTCATTGTAAGAGAAATAGATTAATTCTATATGTCTTATTTTCTGTATAATCTTGGTAACATCAAATACTCTTTTGCAAAATACTATAAAAATCCACTCACCTTTTTGACAAAATATAAGTTGTTTCTTTGTTGTCTGTCATCTTTTACAGTAAGTAGTAGGAAAGAGAGGAACTATAAATTTATGTTCAAACAAAGAAATATAACTCTTATACAGTCACACAATTTCCCGTAGTAACATCAGTGACACAAAACAAAGGAAACACACCTCAAATACATTTCATGGATTCGTGTTATATATATATATATATCAATCAATATTACAATCTTGACAATATTTGTAAAACAGTGGGACAGAAGCATATTATATACAGATTATGAAATTTAGGGAAAATGCGTGGGAATTCAGTACCTCCTGTACTGGGACACTTGTCCCCCCCCAAAAAAACGCAAGCAACTATGTATATTTTTTCTTAACACGCTGGAAATATATAACTGTGTTTAAGTCAAAGTACATCATCATATTTGACTTTTCTGAGTTTAAAAGGAAAGCCAACACATGTGAATTCCATAAAAAGGGGAGGACATCGATTCCTTCATTGTTTTATAGTTTTTATCTTTTTGTTCTTTTTCTTTTGGACGTTGTGTTGTCTGTCCTTCCTCGATTCACGGATTCTGATTGCCACTTTGGTATCAACAAACTCTTCTTCAGGGAGACTCAAAGTAAGAAGATTGTAAAGAAAAAAGAATTCAAAGTATTTGGGAGCATGAAAACAAAATGGACTAAACAGGTTAGTCAAAATGGACTAAACAGGTTAGTCAAAATGGACTAAACAGGTTAGTCAAAATGGACTAAACAGGTTAGTCGAAATGGACTAAACAGGTTAGTCGAAATGGACTAAACAGGTTAGTCAAAATGGACTAAACAGGTTAGTC
>MJUT01041061.1:407384-439138 GCA_002080005.1 Gigantidas platifrons | reverse complement strand
AAATGGACTAAACAGGTTAGTCAAAATGGACTAAACAGGTTAGTCGAAATGGACTAAACAGGTTAGTCAAAATGGACTAAACAGGTTAGTCAAAATGGACTAAACAGGTTAGTCAAAATGGAATAAACAGGTTAGTCTAAATGGAATAAACAGGTTAGTCAAAATCAGCTAATGTCATGTATGTCTGAAAGAGGAGAAAAACTTAAAGATCGAAGAGAAAAACATAAACTTGTTCAATTTTACAAAATGACAAAAAAAATTGACGCCACACTATATAAGCATCTTAGTACCGCAAGCATTTGCAAATATACACGATTATAACACACGCAATGCTTCTGCTCTTCTCGTTGTCCGTACACGAACCTCACTGTATTACAATTCCTTCATTCCATCTTCCGTTCGACTGTGGAACCTACAACCAGATAATATTAGACTAAGTCCATCCATTCAAGCCTTGAAGTATTTTCTAAAATCAAACATATCTTCAAAACCATTTTATTATTATACTGGTAGTCGCCTTGGGCAAATTCTCCATTCCAGATTACGAATGCAGTGTTCCTCTCTAAACCAACATTTATACCGTAAGAACATTGTCGACTTGCCTAACTGTATTTGTGGATTAACCGAATCTACTACTCATTATTTATTTCACTGTCTACGATACACTGCACAAAGGCAAATGTACATAAATCCTATTAATGTACCCATAAACCTGACAACAGAAATACTTCTTTTTGGATCACCCAAACTTGCACCCAACCAAAACATCGAATTATTTTTAGCAGTTCAAAATATATTATCTGTAGTAAGCGATTCACCCCTTAAGGTCTTCTTTTTTTTCTTCTATCTTTCTTTCATTGTTTTTTTTTCTCTCTTGTGCACTTCTCTTTCATCACTTAGTTCTTCTATCTGATTGGAAAATTTCACATTTATATCTATTCAGAATAACATTGTTCCTTATAATTTAAAATTTGATACTAGTATTGTATAAACTTCGAGACCAGTTTGATTATTGTAAAGAGATATACCAGGGAAACGAATTAATATAAGTTTTTTCTAAAATTGTTTTCGAATCCCTTTAATTATTTGTATTGTATCATATTACAATTTATGTTATTGTACTATATTTAACTGTAAATGTCAAGCATATATACTAGTATATATAAGAAACCATGTCAACCCCGTAGACTACTTGGTTAATGATACCCTCGGGGACTATTAGACCATCAGCAGAAGTATCCACCCAGTGACTATCTACATGTACAAGATAAAGTTATTCAGTATTTTTGTTTCTAGATTTTATACAGTTATTCAGTACATGTTCATATAGGAAATAGCATTCATATATCAGTGTACTATTGTTATTGTAAATACAAGATTTCGTAACCAGATTATTTCGTGTCGTCCTACATTAACACGACGGGTGATACTGATGGAGCAGGAACTGCTTATCATGAGTTCGACTTGGTTTTTAGTGATGTTCGTGTTGCTCAATCGTTAGTCTTTATTAGTCTCTGTTTTGCCGACCATTGATCATTTGTTATTTGTTTAGTCTTTTTTTGCCTGTACTTCTTCGTTCTGATTACCTATTTAATATCTTCAAATTGTTCTATAAATATCACACCCCCCATAAATCTACTTATTGATCTTTCGAAATGTACAATAAAACTATTATTTCCCATATGAATTGTCAGCTATAAGTACAAGGCGTCACTGTGGTATTATTACAATAATGTTCTAGACTGGAAACCGTAGTACTACGTCAGGTATGTTAGGACAGAGGTCAGTGGTCAACGGCCTGAAACACTCGGCCTCCCGGGCTCCTTTCTGGTATCGTAACTACATCTAGCAAATAATATAAAACAATATAAACGTATAACAAATTGTTCAATGATTGGTTTTTTAAACATTTTATAACAATCTTTAAAGAATAAATAGAATTAAACATTTTATAACAATCTTTACAGAAGGTATGCACTCGCACCTCACTATTATATATTTTATTCAATTACCCTCGTTTTTAGAGGATAGTTTTAATATGTACAATTTCTATAGCCGAGATCATAAAGTTGTGTGTCTACTCACTCTTTGTATGTAAAGCTTTAGTAAATATATTATTTTTTATGATAAAAGATGTCAAACAAGTGAACTTTGGCTTAATTTTGCAATACACATCACGATACAATATGCACAATACATAACATGTTTATACTTCTCTATCAGAATGGTTTTATTTGTTGATGACAATAGTGCCTTTCTTCAGATTTTTTTCTCGAATTGTTATATAATATATATCAACCATGTGATAAGGTACGCGATAGGGAAAATGTCGAACTAAGCACATTGTCAGAATGTGTAAAGCCAATTAGAACCTCTGTGTTGGTCCTGCTCTTCGTGGTAGCTTGTGGTTCCTAAGATGATTGCATTGATAGAGGTTTGCTGTTTACAAGGAAGCCACTGCACCAAGTGCTTCATCCATTTGTTAAGTTCAAGTTTTACTGTGACTACCATGACTTGGCTAATCGTTACGTAATATCTCCGCCACAAATTACCACGGATATGTTCCGTTTGTTGAAATCACAATCCTCCCCTTTCCTCATTCATTTCTTATCAGCGGATTTGTAACAAGAGTAGCATGAACTATCCCACTGGTGGAGCAGGAACTATCCCACTGGTGGAGCAGGAACTATCCCACTGGTGGAGCAGGAACTATCCCACTGGTGGAGCAGGAACTATCCCACTGGTGGAGCAGGAACTATCCCACTGGTGGAGCAGGAACTATCCCACTGGTGGAGCAGGAACTGCTTACTCTTCCAAAGCACATGAGTTTACAACCGTTTTTAGTCAGGTCCATGTTGCCCAATCTTTAGTTTTCTGAGTAGTATTTTGTCGATCATTGTTTGTCCGTTTGTCCGTTTTTCTTTTGGCCATTGTATTGTCTGTGCTTCTTCGCATTACATGTTCTCATTACCCTTTGATATCTTCACAGTTTTCTTACAGGTCTTTATAGTATTGAGTAACGAATTATTGTGTTATCCAAACGAATGAAAAGGTAAAATGTGCTATATGGAAAATGAATCAATTTATTGGAGTTCCTTATCGATAACATATTTGTCGAGTTCAGAGGGTACATGTTTTTAAACCATCCTCAGGTGCTCCTCCCCTTGGAGATATTTTCCTTTACTACGATTAGGCAGTGTTTATGCAAAAACGAATCAAAGATAGAAAAAATAATACAGAAGCTAAAGCCTTTAATGTTATATTCAGGTATATAAATGATGTCTTTTCAATCAATAATTCACAAGTTGCTAATTGGATTTCATTAATATTATACTCATTAGAATCTGAGAAAACAAATACAACATCCTCGAATTTTACACAAGTGGTCATCTTTCTACCAGAATCAAATACAAACAAGTTTGTCATTACACATTGCCCAACCTTTGATAGTTATTATATCATTGGCTCCGGCGAATCATTGGTTTATATTTCACAAATCATACATTATGATCGAGCTTGCAGTTGCATGTGTTTATACTTCTTACAACTGCACTTTCTTCTAGGTAAAGAACTATTTTTTAAACAATCATCTTATTTGATCTTTCAAAGAGTTTTTTTCTCAAAGATCACAACACCTTGAGTAAAAGAATTTTGTCGCATACAAATGGCCGAGAGCGATATGGTATTGGCCATTAGATTTTTGTTTAAAGTTGACCATTGTTTCCCAGTTATGTCTTTCGATATCCTTGTGTAACTATTTAACATACAAATGATGGTTAAAGGCATCAGCTATCTTTTGAAGAACTAGCCTTATAAATATGACAGCTCTTGACTAACAAGGAATAAATATATTACCGGTAAGGTAAAGGTAAAAGGTAAAATTCATTTAGGACAGATACCAACTAAATCTAGTGTAGTCTAGTAAATATACAAATATAAAATTATATAAAACAATGTATCAAGGTTAAAATGCACTTTAAATTGATATTCTTCCAAGGATAACCCATTAAAGCGTTTCCGCTTATTTCCAATGGGGTCCTTTAGTGTATATCACTTGTTTAATAATAAAAAAAAAAAAAAAATGAGTTAAGAGGTCGCATGGCACAATTTTAGTTGATAATATTTTAAAAGATATGGCTGTAATTAATATTTTTAAGATGTTGTTTTATTTCTGTTTTGAAAGCGTTATGGTCTTTTATTGATTTTATGTTATTTGGAAGCGAGTTCCAATCTTTAGTAGCATTGAAGAAAAAAGTTGAAGAGTCCACACCTTTGATTTTTGGAACAACGAAGCTGAATTGGCTTGATCTAGTGTTAAATTCATGATTTTCACTAACTTTTATAAAATTATCTTTTAAATACGTTGGACATTTGTTGTTATAGATTTTATGTGCATGTCCTAATCTTAATTGCTTTACCCTATTCTCAATATTAAGAAATCCAACACTTGATAGTTCTGGTTGGCGAACACTAGATCTTGGACCTAATTCTTTTATAGATCTAACGGTTTTGTTCTGGGCAATCTGAAGTTTGTTTTTTAAGGTCTGTGAAACACCAGCATACCACGAGGAACATGAATAGTCAAAGTGACATTGGATTAGAGCCGTTGTAAGAGTTTTGCGAGTTTCAGTTGACAAGCACCTCGCTTTACGGTACATAAATTTAAGTCTAGAATTTACCTTTTTTATTATTGAGTTAACTGTAATTTCTCCTGATAAATTTTGGTCTACTTTCTTCAATTTACGTTTCGGTCCAAAAATAATACATTCTGTTTTGCCTAAATGTAAAGACAACTTATTGTCAACGAGCCAGCTGCTACAAGATTCTAGTTCCTTTCCTAATTTGTGGGAGATAACATCGGGGTCTTTATGAGAAAATATTATAGTGCTGTCGTCGGCATAAAGCAAGAGTTTGCAGTCTGATTGAATACTGATAGACATGTCGTTAACATAATACAGGAAAAGCAAAGGACCTAAAATGCTTCCCTGAGGAACTCCACAAGTAATATTAAGGAGTTCAGATTCTGTCCCATTTACATTTACAAGTTGTTTTCTTCCAGTTAAATACGATTCAAACCATTTGACTTCTTGTACTCCCATAGATCTTAATTTGTGGCATAATATTCGATGGTCCACTGTATCAAATGCTTTTTGTAAGTCTATCATAACCATGCCTGTAAATAATCCTTTTGATGTTTGTTTTTTAATATGATCAAATAAATGTATAAGACAAGTATCAGTTGAATGTATCACCATTCTTTATTAGAACGATTGTCAATCACCCAGTTATATGTGAGCGTAGACATTTTATAGTAACTAGTTGAAAAGACTTACACGACCGCATCACTTCACTAAGAGGAGCGGTTTGGGTCCATTAACACTAGTTTAACCCCGATCCTTTTTTCTTTTTTTTTTATTTGAAATGACTGGGCCGCACCAGCAGTGATTGGTCGTGTTTACTTGTGTGTAAAAAGCATGCCTGTTTTTACGATTTACTGATTGAAAACCGCGCTATTTCGCATTTTTGTGACTATCATCTGGAATTCGTGTATGTATATAAGCAATCGCATATAACTAAATACAGTGGTGATTTAGATTTATTTCAACAGAAGTAGGTAGAATTTGTCATTGGCATTCTGTTACATCTAACCTTATATATTTTTTATTATATATGTTGTTATTTCTAATGTATATTTTTTTCTTGTTTTTGTAAACTTTTAATTGCATTATCAATTTTACAAACAACACAGTAAATAACTTACTTACACAAAGGTCAACGATGCCTCGTTATATATAGTCTTACATTCTTTTTTATAATAAAAATTCCCACATAGAGTAATATTGCGTTTTAAGATATATTTTTCATTTCTCATGGTTTCTTTTTCACAAAAAAAAAATAATCTGTTTAAATTGATAACGATTATATATCAAAGGTTGTTATCACGATTGTGACGTAAGCAATGCCAGTGGCTTACAATAATTTATCAAGAAATTATGTTACTTCGGAAATCATAAAGGAAAACTGACTTTAAACGTGTTTTATCCTGCACTTATTCTATTTCAGCAGGCAAATGCCATTGACTGAATACTTTTTGTTATAAACTGTCACTGACCGAAGCATAACTTTTTTTCTGGTACCCTTGTCACATGTTACCTGTTGAGCTTTGGAAACCTAGTTGTAAATCCAGTTCACTTCCTGTTAACAGAAAATATCAAAAGGGGCGGTTAAGGGATAATCATATTACGAGGTACATGGGAACAAATATAATAATATATCTTATGTAAATTACGCATTTGAAGGGGAAATGTCGTTGACATAAGTTGGCATGGATAGTCGACCTTCCCATTGATAGAAACAAGTGTTTATATGATTCGTAGATTTTCAAAACCATAAACTTCTTAACCATAGAGAAGAATTGGTTCCATTAAGGAATCAAACAATTTCAGTTGTAATATTATTTAAGTGATGAAATGTTATCATTTATTATGCCTGCTTTGTACAATGACGTAAGACGCACAAGGTATTCAACTTAGGAGCCCCTGTATTAGCACAAACTCCTTTGCCCAGAGAAAATGCAGACGAGTTCCTGAATACACATTACAAAATATACAGTACAACTTCCTATCATTAATTCCAGTACCTGCTAAGTATATTTCGATGGTTCCCTACAACCAACTGTATCTTTCTGTTTATGTTTTAATTACTGTGTGATTTTGACTTTTTCATTTTTCTTTTTCTTTTCTTTTTTAATTACAAATTGTATTTCATTCAACATTTTTATTCAATGGCTTCAATGAAAAATTGTATAAGACCATTATTTGGTGCTGTCTTCATTTATTAACTCCTAACTAAATCAATATCTTTTTTGATTCGATTCGCGTGGTCTTTATCCGGGTGGCAATGTTTATCCTTGAACTCTCTGTGTTAATTAACTTTGTCTAAGAAAAATATAATAATAAAAATAAGTAAGTGTTCATTTCTTCCTTCATTTCCTCAAAATCTAGGATGCTACAATAGATACTAGTATTACAAACAGTTCTAATAATGTGAGCTTAGTCATAAAACAAAATGGCAGACGTCATTATATATATTTACTAAATACAGACAATACATAAAAACATGTTTATAACAACATAATGAAACTACCGGGGTAGACGTCTGGCGTACGTATTAGAAATTCACAGGAAAGATCTAAATTTGTTATACTCCGCCATTTTTCATATAATTATGACGTGTAAACCAAATGAATATATTTATATCACGCGATAACCGGGATTCTCACACGGAAACTCCGAATTCCGATTGGAATCTATAATCAATTTGCGACCGGAAATTGATTCTCTCTTGTTTGTGATTATATTGTCTGTCATACAATACATTCTGATCGGTAACAACAGTTTCCGTATGAGATACCTAGTTCTTTGCACGAAACACCTGGTATTCCGCGAAACTGCAGTTTTCGAATTAAGCATCAGATACTTCGAATGTAAACCCGAGTTGTCGTGCGAGAGACTCTGTATTTTCCATTATTGTGACTATCGCCTGTAGTTTTTTTTTGGGGGGGGGGGTAAAAATGGTTGTAAATTGTTCAAACTATCATTGTGAATTCTTCACGAATGTCCCGAGTAATGTAAGTAAGTAAGTAAATTTTATTTAAAGTCGGCACATATATTACTTACTTAGTCCTCTTCGTGCTGGGGTGCACATAAGGCTATCACCATAGCTTTCCAATGCAACCTGTCAGAAGACCAATTCTGTATTTGTCCCCATGTCCATGTTCTTTCTTTCATTTCTTTTTCTACTGATCGTCTCCATGTTTCTTTTGGACGTCCAACTTTTCTCTTGACAGGTGGAGTCCATCGCAAGGCAACCCTGGGAATAGCGTCCGGGCTCATTCTACAGACATGTCCAATCCATTTCCACCTTTTGATCTTAATAAGAGTGGACAGTTTGGTAGTTTCTCTTCTTATATACAACTCAGCATTTGAGATCGTTTGTGGCCAAAATATATTAAGTATTCTTCGAAGGCATCTTGTTTGGAAGGTATCTAGTTTGTGACATATTACATGTGTCACTTTCCATGATTCTACACCTAGAACGTTGCTCTTAAAAAATTTCAGTTTTGTATTGATTTTGATGGAGGAGGATTTCCATATGTTTTTCAGTGTGGCAAATGCTCCTTTTGCTTTGTTGATTCTGTTGTTTATTTCAGTTTCAGAGTCTCCTCCATTAGTTGTAATTTTGCTTCCTATGTATGTAAATTCTTGCACTTCTTCAATAATGTTGTTTTTGATGGTAACTTGCTTGTTGGATTTAGCATTTATTTTCATTAATTTGGTTTTTTCCCCCATTGATGTTCAAACCAATAGTTTTCCCTATTTTCGATAAATCATTTGTTTTGCTTTTTATGTCTTGTGAGACAGATGAGCTAATAAGGCAATGTCATCAGCAAAATCAAGGTCTTTTAAAGTATTGCTGAATGTCCATGATATTCCTCTTTTGTTGTTATCTGTTGTTTCTTTCATAAGCCAGTCTATGTAAAAGGAAAAGAGTAGAGGGGATAATACACATCTTTGTTTAACTCTAGTTTTTATTGGAAATTTGTCTGTGAGGTTGGATCCACAGATAACTTTTGTATTGAAATCATGGTAAAGCAGTTTAATAATGTTAGTCATTTTCTCTGGGATGCCATAATGACGTAGAATTTTCCAAAGTGCAGGTCTATTTACACTGTCACACGCCTTTGCAATATCAATAAAGTTGGCATAAACTGTAATGTTCCATTCATTGCACTGTTCAAATATCTGTCTCAATGTAAAGATTTGGTCATTGCATGTTCTGCCTTACCTGAAGCCTGCCTGTTCCTTTCGGAGAAGGTTGTCAACTGCATTGGTAAGACGATTTAGTATGACGTGGCTTAAGATCTTACTAGAGACTGGCAGCAGCATAATTCCTCTCCAGTTGTTGCAGTTTGATAGATCTCCTTTCTTTGGCAACTTTACAATTAGGCCTGTTTTCCATAACTGTGGTGTTTCTTCTGCATCTGAGATCCATTCCTCTTTTTCTTTTTCTTTCTGGGCCCCAGAATCTTCTTGCCAGACTTTATTAGAGCCTCACTGAACTGGCATATGTCTAGTTCTTGTTCACTTTGCAGAATAGAAAATATATTTCTTACTTCGATCTGAAAGGTTTTTTTAATTCTAGAATCTTTTAATTTGCTGACATCTAATGGAGGTTCTCTCAAGTTCTTTCTTTTTACTGCTCTAAGTTTGAGTTTTATTTTTGCAATGGTAAGTGTGTGATCGCTGCCAACATCTGCTCCTCTTTTAGCTTTTACATCTCGAAGACTGCCCCGCCATCTGTTGTTTATCATTATATGTTCTATCTGGTTTTGTGTATGACCGTCAGGGGAAGTCCAAGTTAATTTGTGGATGTCCTTGTGATGGAAGATGGTCCCTCCAATAACTTTTCTGTTTTCTTGGCATAATGATGTCAATCTTTCTCCATTGTCATTCATGACTCCAATTCCATGTTTTCCCATGATGTTTGCTCTACCTTTATTTTTTGATCCCACCTTTGCATGTAGATCGCCCATGATAAGAAGTACATCATGTGAGGGTGTTTCATCTATTTTCTTCTGTAGATTTTGATAAAAGTTATTTTTCTCGTCATCTTCAGAGTCTTCTGTTGGAGCATAACAGACTATTACTGTTAATTTGGCAAACGCTGAATTGTAACGAGCTTTGATGATTCTATCATCTATTGGTTTCCACTCTAACACAAATTTGTGAATTTGCTTCGTAGTCATGATGGCAACACCTCTACTATGGTGGTTATCAGTTCTTCCTGAGTAGAGGATGTGATGGCCTGTTACAAGATGTCTCTCCACTTCCTGTCCATCTTGTTTCGCTAACACCCAACAACTCGATGCTATAGTTGTTCATTTCTCTGGTTACTTCTGCTATCTTCCCTGTTTGATTGAGTGTTCTGACATTCCAGCATCCAACTCTACGCATCAATTTTGGTCTGAGAATATCTGCATTCGAGATTGTTTTTTCTGTCATGGCATCAGTTTCCTGATTTGCATCTATTCTCCCACCGGCATTAAATTCTGTGGCTAAGGTTTCTGTAGCTAGGTTGTTTTCCCATGTCTCCATGGTCCTATGGTTGGGGCACGGCCATCACACTGATGGGTCGGGTTTTCTCTCTGGGTATTCCTTCCCGTAGATGATTGCATTACCATGCTGACGGACTGCATCTATCCGGATTTTCTGTCTGGGTTGTCTCCCGTAGTCTTTGACTTTCCCAAGTCACCTACAAGACAGTGGAGCATTTTAACCCATAACTGGGGTCTAGGTTTGCATGCATCAGGGCGTGTCTACATACCGATGGGCCATACATGCCATGCATCTAGGTGTCTAGACTCATCCGAGACCATGTGGTTCTGCCTGGGGTCGTAGGATACCCAGTTTACCGTCTGCTACCTCGAGGAGGGCTTCCATATCTGGAAAACTGGCCACATTGGTCTTACTGTATAAGAGGGTATAACTGGCAGAGAAGATTTACGCACTCGGCTCCCCTTTTCACAGCATTATGGCTGCTAGCCAGTGGTGAGGCTGAAAGCGAGAAGGACAAGCACAGACATTCCAACACACACACTGTGCGCATCATACTATCATTTAGCAGACCGGCACATATATACAGTTAACAAATAACATGAGCTACATAAAGCTCTTAAAACCGACTATAACATATATACAAGCAAAACATACCAAAAAAAAAAAGAAGAGAAGTCACATTTATACATATACTTTCTCGTTGAGGAGGTCGTCGTGGTCCTGGTCGTATGGTAGTTGGATTTACAACAACATGTGCAATCAGTGCCTATCATCACTAACGTTGTGAGTTTCGAACCCCATTTATGGCTTGGATTACTCGATACAACATTATGTAATACACTTTGTCAGTGATTTACGGTGGTTTTCTCCGGGTACTCCGGTTTCCTCCACCAATAAAACTGACCGCCACGATATTACTGAAATATTATTGAAAGTGGAGTTAAACACTATAAACCAAACCAAAACCAAACCAACTTACTGGTTGATTAATAGTTATCATAACTATAATATTTCTTAGAAAAGTGCGATTCTAAGTGTATGTTGTTTAATATTGTCGTGCACGTAGTTATAAAAATAACAATTTTTGATTTATGTAAGCGAAGTTTTCAAATACCGGAATTATTGATAAAATATCGGTAATTCAGAGATTTACGCATTATTCTCAGGTTTAATAATAATTACATTGCATGTGTAGGAGCTGTAAATTTCGCTAAACCCATGTAAATTACATTAAATATATTTGTTGACATTTTACAATTATCATGACTCTCATTAGGAATATTCTGGTAATGTGTTATTACTAAGCAAAAAAAGTAATGATGACATCACTTGAGTATGAATGCTATAATTTTTTTTAACAAACCATCAACGACGCGTGTCTCTTAGTCTGGTTAAAATAAGATTTACAAATATGGGTTCGTGCTAAATGTATTTCTTAGTAATTTATTTTTTTATATATCTGAGAGTGTTTTTCATTTCTTTTTTTTATATATACCGAAACCAATATCACAAAGCCTTTGTTGTTGTGTCCACAAGCTAGGCTGAACGACCTTGACTGGTACATATGACTTAATGTAAGCATGAAAATATAATACTTATACATATGTTATTACAAAACAGAAGTCATAATATATTGCAATTGTCCAGTTGTCCCATTAAACTAAAAATACATGGCGTCCAAACGTCTAAAAGGCAATTAATTTATTTTGAACGGTAATAAAGAACAAGTGGGCGACCTTATAGCCAATACACTTCTTACACAAGTTTTCTCTTTGATGCAATCATGACCACTGGTTCGTTACGATTTAATACGACATGAAGGAGGAGATTGTGTTAGCTATTCTCATATAAGGTGACCTCTCCTGTCATGTTTAACGACAAATGGACATCCATTTCTTCGGCCGACATGGTCAGTTATGTCCAAATGATATGTTATCATAGGTTAATCTGTGCTTTTTTTCTTTAAGCAACATTTTATACGAATGTAATCAGGTCGCATATTTTACCTGCATGGTTAAACAATGACCACTATTACGACGTTTTATCAGATAACAGGACATATTTTATGTTTACCTATAATTATATAGCCTTGTTGACCAACATAATTTCACGTTGTTTTTACTGGACATAAAAACGTGACATCTTTTTTTTATAAATGAAGGATGTTCTTAATATTTACATGATATTACAACAAAATAATAAACATTGGTCATAGAAAATATATATTTTGTTTTTGTTTGTTTGTTTGTTTGTTTATTGTTTTCTTTTCTTGTTTTTAAATGAAAGAAGGGGGTATTTAACAGGTTGTCCAGCATCCTAGTATTAACTTTGTAATATACAAACAATATATTTAACTGACCTATGTTTATTTTCATTTCGTTTTAGTTTTATATTCCACTGATGTTTTTTTTCTGTCTGGATCCTAAAATTTCAGCTGTATGCTTCAATTTATCTTTCATTTTTTAAAATAAAGGTTCAATACAATGACATTTAACTTGATATACATAACCCAGAAGGTTATTTTACTAATCGATGAAGCGTAACTTGATTCAGATTGACGGAATTCGATATGGAATAAAATGAAAAATCTTGACAAAATTAATTTTTGTTTAGTTTGCGAATTTATACAATGTAACATGATTCTTGCACAGTAATATTGTTATTCTCTTTAAATGGCAATAAAATGTCATGCAAGACCAAACAAGGACAAAATACAATATTGGCGATCGTGGCTCTGAAAACTACATGGCTATGTACATTGTCTTCACGCAGATCAAAGCTTAACCGGAAATGTTGACGAACACGCATACCCTAATACCCAAATCCACCATCATCAACACTGTTGACAGACTTAGACATTTAAACAAGCTTTTGTTAATCATTATACATGTAGCTTACACTGTCGGATGTTTTTTGTTTGTTTGTTTATATGATGTAAACAAACACCTTCTTGATTCATTTGTTTTTATTTTTATTTACTTTGTGTTTTCTTATGACAGTCACGGAAGTTTTCCTTTTAAAATTGTCATGTCGATCAGTTAAAACTTCAAGACAAGTTCGGCCACTGCAGAATCTCTATCTCAATCGAAAATTGACAAGGGAACGACCATTTAACTTATTTATATTTAAATTTTACAGAAAACGTATCTTGACCTGAAAAAAATCTTAGCCTGCAATTTTCAACAAGAATTTTTTGGAAATATTTGAAGAAAAATTACCGATTTTTCAAGTAAAAAAATATAGTAATCTACAAAGAAACAACTATTGCAATACAAATTTTATTTCTTTATGATCGTATTTATGATCGTATTTATTTATTTATTTATTTATTTATTTATTTTGCTCCATATGAATTATGCTTACATGTTTTACATACTAGTATAAATGACATGCATAATAATGGCACAACACATATATTGACATGCCAATAAAATCTGTTGGTTTACATATTTTTGAAAAATGGCGACGTTAACTGTGAATACACAGATATCTATTGCATTGCATGATCATTATGAACATTTATTTATTGCAATACATGTAAATAAATCTATTTATATCTTCTCATTTATCAAGTACACGCGGCGCTAGAGAACGCATTCATGATATATTTATCAGCAGACCAATGTAAACTACATCGAATCCAAAGTGATTTTGCAGTACAGATGGTCCAATAATCACACAGGTAAAACAAAATACCAAACCTGATGTGACGTGTGCCACTGGTGGAGCATGAACTGCTCGACCTTTCGTGAGCACCTGAGTTCAACCCTAGGGTTCGTATTGTTTGTCCTTTTGTCCTTTTTCTTTTGGTCATTGTATTGTGCGTCCTTCTTCGAATTACGGATTCTGATTACCCCTTTGGTGTTTGTAATCTTCTATGATATTCTGGAGTGAATGATTTATTGATTAACACCATGTGAACTGCATTATGTGGTAGTTGATTAAGAGTATGAATCTGCAGAACCGAAAGTTCAGAATGACTTCAGTCGTGGGAAAAAACTGCAAGTAGTGAGTGATTGCTGTTCAGCTATGTCGTGGCAAGAATGGGTTGGTTTGTGATGAAATAATACTGATGTCTGTTTTGTACTAGACCTTGCTCCTTAATGATACTTTCTTAGCGGAGAAACAACAAATACCAATGTTATAGCCTTGTAGCTTTACCCACTCGAGGCGAGAACATTGACCAGTTCATCATCGAGATGGTTCTACGTTCTCGGGGAGGTCAGCTTCCGCTGTTACAAGTCAATCAATATAAACTGCACTCGTAATTTATATAAAAGATACCATTTTCGTTTTTACACGGAAAACAAGAAATTTTGAGAAATATAATTGAAATACTAGTAATCAACGAATTTGGCCTTTTTTAAATGATAAATTATTTTCCGATGAAATGACACACACAATGTATCGGATGATGGTTATTCCAGAAACGTGTCGTGTGCACTAAATTAGATATCTACATTTCCATGGATCATTACGACGTCATTTTATAGATGAAGTCATCAATAGTTAGATATAGATACTGACAAGACCAGATGAATAAAAGATAAAACGCGGAAATTACCGAGGTAATGTTAATAATTGTACATCTAGAAGCTAAACATATGCAAAGCTTGTATACATGGACAAACTAAATGTTAACACTTGTCGGAATATTCAGTATTTTTACTTTTAAGTTTAATAAATTGGAGACTGTCGGTCGGAGGTCTACAGACGTATATATGTCTCTTTTTATTTATAGGTGATATTAAATAAATCAAAACCAAAGAAAAGTGTGACTATGTAAATAGGAACTCGCTCAATATCAACAAATATACTCGAAGCTAACTAAAACGAATGTTCTCCTCCATCCAGCATAGGTGACCTTAGCCCCGTTTGGTCATTCTGTTTAAACCCTTTTGTTTACTTACTCCCAAAGACTTTCAAATTGTTTGGCTTTCAAGTATTTTGACTTTAAGCGTACCTGATGAAGGTTATTCCAGAAACGCGTTGTGCGCACTTAATTTAATATCTACGTTTTTATTTAAGAAATAAATCATGGAAGCCAGCATGTGTTGGGAGTTTAACATGGATTGGCGGATATTAGTATTTTATCCCGAGCCAGAAGCGAGGGATAGAATTTACTAATATCCGCCAATCCATGTTAAAACTCAAAACACATTCTGGCTTCCATGATTTATTTCGATTCTGATATGTCTAAGAGTACAAATACGGTAGTATACTTTGATTGGAAGACGGTCACTTATACATACGCTTGCGGAAAATGTCGCACACAATTTATTTAACTCGAATAATACTGCGCCCTCTATCGGCATTATTGGGGTCACAATTTATGCTTCCAATGGAAACGTCAGTCACATTCATCAGCGCATGTGTTAATGAGATAATACGAAGAAATAATTCTGGTTTTTTTTTTAACAAAGGGAAAGAGTGAGGTCATGTTAGAATTAATGGTAATAAGCTCTGCTTGCTCCGTTAAATATAAAGTAGTTTCCATTATGATCGCGCCTCGGGCGGTCCTTCTATTTGTAAGGAAAGGTTTGCTTCTGGAAAACAAAATTTCGAGATATTGATAATCTTTATCCTTTTAATTTTTGTATTACACAATATATTACACATGTATAATTACATTTACGACCTGATGAAGGTTATTCCAGAAACGAGTCGTGCGCACTAAATTAGATATCTACGTTTTTATTATTGTATCCTCTTGTGGAGCTTACATTCTACAGTTAGTTCGTTTGTCTAAATCTCTAGGCATTATGATACAATATCTATGGAAAAATCGGTGAATCAAGGTTTTGTTTCCATAACCTATTGGAAAATGTACTTGTCATTTATTTTTTATCTGTCTACAATTTAAACTCGAAGTACAAAAATCCCATAAAATGGATCACACATATAACTGCAAAAGGCTCAAATTCAATACGGTATAGCACTAAAATCTCCTATTATCAGATTATTATTAATCTTTCAGAATGTAATGGACCATCTCAATAATTCATCTATTAAAGTTTTATGCCTTACATTTTATATTTTTAGATCGTGGGTTCGAGCCGGATCAGGTCAAACCAAAGACTATAAAATTGGTATTTGTTTCTTCTCACCGAAACAGCGTTAAGGGAAAAGGAGCAAAAACTGCGACATGTTTACCCGCCGACTGTTGTTTTAGTGAGTTAGCACTTTCAAAAATTCAAAATAAGCGTATTGGTCTAGTACAGAGCGGATCTCATCATCATCTCGTTGAAATTAACTTATTCTTGCTATGATTTAGCTGAAATATTGCTGATTTAAGTAACAATTCTCACTCGCTCAAATTTGATAAGTTGTTAATTAAATTATCTACAATATATCAGTATTTCTTATTGTGATGTATATTATATTTTTCTTATTTTGATGTAAACTATTCCCCCTCCCCTTATTCTATCACAATTTACAAAATTCCCAATAGAAAATTAGATTATCTTTCATCTTCTGTAACATGTTTTTATATCTACCTGGCTAATAAAATTACTTCAGTCAAACAAAGGTCAACATCTTTCCTGATCTTTTTTGGGCACTGTCCAACTCTACGCAGGTGACTGTGCCATGTCACATGACAAACTACTTTTACCTGAATTCAATTAGGTCATAGTCACTGAAAAGCTTTACCACGGTGCACTTCGCCATGCGCGGAGGTAGAATTTAGCACTGATTACGTATGTAAATATTGATGTCATCAGAACTACCACATGATCGCGTCCAACAATGTCCCCTAAAAGTGCTTCTTATAGTAACTCGAGTTTTACGTGATTATAAACGTTTACATATCTTATTTGTTTCCATATCCTTGTAATACATGTCAAATGTTTATTCTTGTCCGTTTTTATGTGTAGAATATACTGCAGTTATGTGTATTGCATGGTTGTACAACAATTCCCTATGGCGGGGTGTATATAAAATCATCGTTGCACAACCAACCTAGATAAACAAACAATTAATCAGTCGATAAACACGAAAGTACAACTAACCTAATTGAACTTGCCATCTGATATTAAAATTAATCTGATGCCAGGGCTGAGTATAAATATCGAGGACAGCATTGACCTTTATTTGACTTGAATATTTGTATTAATAAAAACGTTAGACTGTTAGGGCAAAATGCCAGAGAGAGAGTAAGTTTGGTAATACATGCAACATTACAAGGAAGGAAATTGATTTAATCGTAGGTAGTTCGTTCTCTGCAATAATTTAGAAGACTATGATCTAAGCGGACCATCCAATGACCAAGATTTAAAACATTTCAAAGAGTGAGTGATTGTTGTTTAACGTCAATTCAGCAATTTTTCGCCTATATCATGGCAAGAACGAGCTATTTTTTATGAGATGGTGATGAGGTCCGATGTGCACTAGACCAGCACGCTTAGTTTGATTTATATAGTGCTTCCTCACTGAAACAACAGTCCGCTGTAGCCAGGTAGGACGTATATCATCCTGATTCCAATTTTAAAGTCTTTGGTTTGACTCGATCGGGGCTCGAACCCACGATCTACCGCATTCGAGGAGAGCACGCTAACCCTTAAACCACCGATGCAGTTTTTCAAAGAGCATTATGTATTCCATATATCGAAAATGTTTTATGATTAGCCAATATATTTCCCTATTACCAATCAAATTGGATATTCTCACCACAGTGCACCTACTACAATAAAAAAAAACTTAAGAATAATTTAGTGAAAGGACATCATCTTTATAAATAGTAATACGTGAAATTAAAGGATCGGGCTAGCTTCTTCCCGTTTTTCTTGAGAAGCCCCATGTATGAAGTGTGAATAAAATGCATATTCTCCTCGCCGACATACCCCGACTACAATTAAAAAAATATATGCTTTTACCAAAATACCCCTTCATTCTTCTCACCAAAACATATTTATCACAGTAAAATATAAATCAACACCAAAATACCCCTACAATAAAATATATCTTCTCTCCAAAAAACAAAAACAATTATTCTGTTCAAATCTCATCAAAACATTCCCACTACAATAAAATATATATTCTCTTCAAAAACAAAAAATGCTTCTACACAAAAATATATATTCTTGTCATCAAAACATCCCTACTACAATAAATTATATATTTACCCTCTCCACACCAAACTGTCTCTCCTATAATTCAAAATACCAGTTCTAGTGGGTTATGTATACCCCCTTTTCACAAAATCCTACCTTAGATAATTTCAAATTTCATTACATGTCATAAATCAAACTGTTATGTATAGGCGTATGACCAAAGACATGTAAGAAGAGTTTGAAGATACCAAAAGCGGTAATCAGAATCCATATATCGAAGGACAGACAACACAAAGGCCAAAGTAAAAAGTACAAAGAACAAACTACGATCAACAAAACATACATATAAAACTAACGAACCCCACTAAAAATCGGGGGCGAACTCGGGTGCTCCTTAAGGGTAAGCAGTTCCTGCTCGCACGATTGCCTCTAGTACGATAGTTCGTGTGTTCGAGCCCCAGTCGGGCCCAACCAAATATACTAAAATTGGCATGTGTTGCTTCTCCTCTAAGAACGCATCAGCATAAAGGAGTAAAAGCAAAGACTGATTGGCTGTGAATGAGCCCAGTTGGATCGATGAGCATTAAGTAGTAAAAGCAAAGACTGGTTGACTGTGAATGTGCCCGGTTGGAGCGATCTGTCTACCCGCGGGATGTTGTTTCAGTAAGCTAGCACTATAAAAATCCAGCATGTTGGTCTGGTATAAAGCGGACCTCATCATCTCATAGAATGTAACTTGTTGTCGCCATGATATAGCTGGAAAAAAACCGCTCGTTTGGCGTTAAACATCAATGACCCACTCACTGCAAAGTCGCATTTTACTGACGCAACCTATCACACATCAATACTATATTAAGGTTTTAATATCTAATTGCTGTATATGTTCGTACAGTAGTAGGGATATTGTGGTGAGGAGACTATATAATCTGATTTTAGTAGTTGCACTGTGGTAAGAATATACAGTGAAACCTGTCTAAACTGAATCCCTTGGGACCAATTTTTGTGTTCGGAATAAACAGGTGTTCGGTTTGTACAGGTAAAATGATCAAATATTTCCTACTTTAGAACTTTACTTAAAGTTCGGTTTATGCAGGATTTCAGTTTATTCATGGTTCGGTTTTGACAGGTTTCGCTCAGTGTACAATAAAATGAAAAACAAAACAAAAATACCACAGTGTCGGAACAGTTCCAAAGTCCAATAGAAAAATCGTAGAAAGAGACAAAATCGATCCATCTAACATATAAATGTATGGCCGCTCACTTTCATGTCTTGGTACAGGCACTTCGATAAAAAGTGGCGGGATAAGACTAGTTTTAGTGGCCCTGTATTTTCATATGCACGTCCTTGGCTTGATGAAAAATAATATGAGCAGTTGAACATCCGGTAAAAAACAAAACCAAAAACAAAAAAAATACAAAGAGAATCTTAATATCATTTTTTTTAATTACATATGTACATGTTTAATGATAACAACTGTTATTTCTAACAACTAAGATGGTTTTTGTATATTGTTGTTTTAGTAATAAAAACGTAGATATCAAATTTAGTGCGCACGACGCGTTTCTGGAATAACCTTCATCAAGTACGCTCAAAATCGAAAGATTGGAAAGGCATATAATTTAAAAGTGTTTGCAAACAATAAAATCAAAGGGCCTAAAAAAGAAAGTCAAAATTAGATCAGGCCCCGATGCCACAAAACTTTTTCTTTGCTGAGCAAACTTTTTTTACTCAAATCTGTGTTCTCAGCCAATCAAATTTGAGTATTTCCTTATTTGAGAATATTCTCAGACTTAAGTAAATTCTCAAGTTTTGTGGCGCCGGGGCCTGGTCACATACACTGTATACCCGAGGAAGGAGAACCTAAGGTGTTTACACTTGGTGAAAAAAAGATCGATCTTTAATAGAATCGATCTAATATTAGAGCCGTTTGCGTTTACACTTCTCTTTCATTGTATTTTATTCCTGTGCGTTGGTATCCTTTTAATCTCTGGCTGGCCATGTGGTATTATCTATTTTTAACTTTATCATACTGTTCACACAGTAAAATGTCTTACAATTTTTTATTTCACAATCATTATTATTAAGATAGAAATTTCGTCACCAAAAAAATTAAAAGATTTTATTTGTTGCTTTGCTATTACAAAACTATTTAGGAGGATTCATTTAGAATCTTTATGAACTTTTGGTGCGTAACTAGTAAATATACACAATTAAAGGTTGATTATGTATTTGTTGCAATTGTAATCGTTGGAAAAATGACAACGAAACGTGCTCGTTGATAGATATTGATGGATTCGTTAGCTTGTTTCTTACTGAAAATTCTTCCCATTCAATAAAAAGGATAGGTCTAAAATATCCTGATATTTGTAAATTATCAACAATAGCATGAATTTCAAAGTCCCAATTCAGAAGGGCATAGTGGAAGTGTTGTAAAAGGAACTGTAATGAACCAGTTGCAATTCTCATCACTAAAGTTTAATATATATAGTACGATGTGGAATTTTTGCTTCATTTTTTGATAAAAGGGAGACAACTTATAATATTAGCAGTATACCAATGATAGAAAATAAAATGTGACTTAAAGTAATCTCTTCAAGTATCATACTTATTGTTGGTTGTGGAGTTGATTTTATTACATTATTGTATAGTGAGTGAGTGATTGTTATTTAACGCCAACTCAGTAATTGTTCAGCTATATCATGGCGAGAACAAGTTAATTTTCAATGAGATGATGACGAGGTCTGCTTTGTACTAGACCAACACGCTTAGTTGGAATGTCATAGTGCTAGCTCACTGAAACAACAGTACGCGGATAGACATGTTACCCCACTTGGACACATTATCCTCATTCAAAGCCAACCAGTCTTTGCTCTTTCTCCTTAATCCTACATTCTTAGCGGAGAAGCAACAAATACCAATTGAATAGTCTTTGGTTTGACCCATTCAGGACTCGAACCCACGGTCTACCGCACTTTTTTTAAGGGATTTTTGATCAGAAATAACCTTGTAGCAAGTCCACCCACAATACGAATACTACAATAAAATATCTATCATAATAAAATCCCACCTACAATCAATATATATATATTCTCCTCACCAAATTAGTAAATACTAAAATCAAAATATATGTTCTCATCACTAAAATATCTCTACTACAATCACACATATGCCCTCGTCACAACAGTATCCAATCCATAATCAAATTTCAAGTTCTCAAGAGGCTACGCATTTTTTCCCACAAAAACGTACCTTAGAGAAATTCAATTTTCATTAGATGTAAATGGTCATTTCATAAATCAATCTATGGTTACATATATCCGCGTGACCAAGAGACATAAAATGAAATTATAATGTCCAAATCTAACACACATCAATATTATATTAAGGTCGTTATATTTAGTTTCTATAACTGTTCGTAAAATACAACTTGGTCGTGTCTCTACCAAACTGAGATCCAATGTCATGTTCCCACGTGTTCATTAGAAAATTTATATTTGCTAAATAATGTAATCATTATTAGAATTAATGTCATTTTCCTCACGCATATGTATTCTTAGAGACTTTGGCCAACATGTGTAAGTCCTTTTGGACATATTGCTCCCAAAGCCTTTAAAGTAATTTGGCTTTTCAATCTTTTGACTATTCACGTACCTGATGAAGGTTATTCCAGAAACGCTTCGTGCACAAGATGTATGCGTTTTTATTTTTATCACTGAGTTGATACATCTGCTTGTTGACTATTAATATTCGAGTGTATCATTCACACAGTAGTCATCGCCTCGTCACTTACACGGTTATAGTAGAAATTTACAATTCTTAAAAATGCAATTATTTTTAAAACTAAGGACAATCTCTCCCAGGCATAGGAAACCTTGACCCGAGTTTGGCTCTTCTTCCTATACCCTTCGATATTCTTGCCCCTAAAGACTTTTAGATTAATTTTTAAATCAGACGTTTAAATAGTAATATCGTATTTATTAACATAACCAGCAAAATATTACCGGCAGCAAATAATTCTGAACTGTGTACACGTTAGAGAACACCGAAGGGGCAATCAAGAATGGAAAATCCAGAGACACTGTCCACATTCAGCACACAAGACACCGGATGAAGACATGCAAAGCAAAAAAGCACAACACAACACATAAAACTAAAAAGAGCAACACGGACCACACCAACAAAAACAGGGGTGTGTAACATACTGGTGTCTGGGTATTATTTCAAGGTTGAAAATATCTATATCGTCTAGTCTTCATGCTTGCTTGGGATGCGCAACATAAATATTCAAGGTATTCGTTTCCAAATTACAATTAGACAAATTTCTCAACATGTACAACTTAACTAATGCATTTTTGTCTCAAAACAAAGGCGGTAATGATTTTTTAAATCTATTTATATACCCATATCCTATTGTCAAATATGAGATTTGATTTTTGATTTTTTTGTGTTTTAACGGCACTTTCAGCAATATTTCAGCTATATCATGGCGACCAGTTTTAGTGGTGGAAGAAGCCGGAGTATCCGGAGAGAACCACCGACCATGGGCAAGCAACTGGTAAACTTTATCACTTGCGGCTGTGAGTCAAGTGCACCCTTTTTGTAATTTACAAAGCCGGGCGCGAACCCACCCCGTATTGGTGATAGGCTTGTATGAGTTGTTAGGTAATCCAACTGCCTAACTCATTGAGCCACCCGGACCCTCGTCAAATATTAGAAAAGTAATGAATAAAATATATATGTCTATGTATATTTATTTATCTACCCAGGTTCTAACCAGAATTTAAACATAAGAATCGATTATAAACCATCTTATTAGTATCAAAGATCATTTCGGTAAACCTATTAACGAAGGCAAAACAAAATAGGCAAATATTGTGTGAAATAAGCAAGGATTTCGATCGAGTTTTAGCACAAATGTCTTATAAACAAAATGGCTTGTTTGGTTGTTGATAATAAATATGAAGCTGCTAAACCGAAGTATACATGGTCTCAGAGATTACTTCAATTGCCAAGACAAAGAAATTAGGCTAATATTGTGTGAAATAAGCAAGACTTTCGACCGAGATTCAGCATAAATGGCTTGTTTGGTTGTTGATAATGAATATGAAGCTGTTGAACCGAAAATATACATGGTGTCAAACATGACTTCAATTGCAGAAAAGTAGTGTATGAGCGACTGATGTTTTACGCCAAATCAACATTTTTTCCCCAATTACATGAAAGCGTGCACAAATCAGGGACGGATCCAGGATTTCAAGTTAGGGGGCGTATTTAAAATAATCGCGCCGAGCGGAGCGAGGCGCGAAAATATTTGGTGTATTTCGTGTGAAAAATCACGATTTTACGCAAAAAAATCTTATTTTTTTCCAATTTTAGGGAGGCGCGCGCCGGGTGCGCCCCCCCCCTGGATCCGCCCCTGCAAATTACATTTTGATGCGATGATGACGATATATATTTTGTATTAGACCAATATGCTTTTCTTCTTTGGGAGAGAGGATTATAGTGATAGCTCAATATAACAACAGCCCACATATATATATATATGCTCCACTCGGACACATCCTTCGGACTCCGAGGTAATCAGTCTGTGTTCTTACTTTATCAGAGAAACAACGAATCCTAATTTCAAGGTGTTTGGTTTTGTCTCGATCGGGGATCGATTCCAATATCTACCGCGCTCGAGTTAGGCACGCTAACTATTACACCACAGAGATGGTTAACTTAAAGTATGACTAACTTTTAAAACAAAATGCAAACCACATCACAAACATATTTATATAGATAACGTAATTATAAAAGCGTTTGAAGACCACATCTAGGGCTAAACATTTACCAGAGGGTAATAATTAGAATATGGGTGTTAATAATATCATGGACAAGATATTAACGCGTTAACCTTTGCTTGGTATCATTATATGTAAATGATCTCACCTGCAAAACATTTACTTCACTTTTATTGGACAACTCATAGATTATGCTGATATTGTATTGGATATTATTTCCGACAATAATAGAAAAAATGAATCTTGAAGTTGCACGTATACAATTACAGACAACACAAAATGACGACACAAAATTAGCATATAAACAACTTGCTAATGATGAAACCGAATGAGAAACTTTTCAAACTCGTAATGACAAAGGCAAGTTGATCAAAATCCGTGAAATGTTTTCGCATTTGTATCTGCAATGCATCAATACAGCACCAGAAGATCAAACGATATCTGTTTTTAGTAAATTGCATGACCTCATTCTAACAAAATTCGTTTCTACCATCTTCAATGCGATTATGGAATAACGTCCCGAATAATATTCGTTCAAATCAGTAAAATAGATGTTTCAAAATGTACTTATTTAAAAATTTGGTTAAAAATGTTTAAATATTAAAGAGGCATTAGCTACGATTTTGACCAAAAAAAATATATGTTTTGGAAATTGGTAAATAGCTTTAAAGTGATGAAATAAAGGTAAATATTTCACATTAAACAGCTTATCATACCATTTTTTGCCTTTTGCGAACGAAAATTACGATCGATTGATTATTGCCTTGCAAGCAAACAATTTGACCTCGCTCTCTCCGTATGCAACTGACCTTACTAGTGACAGGTAAAAACGAATAATTTGTATTTTGTCGCTTATTAACTGCAAACTTGCATGGTTCTTTGTCCGTAATTAACGCCAACTAAAGGCAGATTCACAGAAAATAAGAAATAAGTGCATTGTTGTACTAATTTAATGACGATTCGGCAAACTCCGTAAACAATGCCGATAATTAATAAGATGGCGTCCATTTCTTGATCGATCTCAAAACACGAGCAAGTTGCACCTTTTCCCCCCGATGCGCGTACATTTCATAATATTTATAAGTTACAGAAATACGTTTTATTAAGGCATCAACCATATCTGATAGTTTTTATGGGTAAAAAAAATTTACGATTTTGGCAGATAATGCCCCTTTAAGATTGACGTTAGAGAAACCCGAAATGGCAATCAGGAAAAACATTCCAGAGATACGGGCAACATTTGGCACAAGACACAGTACGAAAACAAACAAACACACACACACACGTATAAATTATATTTTCCTTTAATATCAAATATTATACAATTATTGACTGGCATGAGGATAATAGCAAGTTTATTGCTCCCCAAGAGACCAACTATTGCCCAGGGGACGAGAAACAATAAACTTGTTATCTCCTATAAGTCAATAACTGTTTTATTATACCGAACAGCATCAGAAATTACAAAATGGACAGACACAAAATCTGCTAGCCATGGTTTTCTTGTCGTATGCGGATTCGGGTTTTTAGTTCAGCATAGGAAAAATCTGCGAAAATATACCCCAAAAGACGATTCACTGGTGAATAGTTCATTAAGCATTCTAACATGACCTCCTTCTTTCGGTTACTTAACAAACGAGCGAGTTATCTATTTGGTATAATCTCATTAGCACATGCGCCGGTGAATGTGACTGACTTTTCCATTGGCAGCACACATTGTGTGCGACATTTTCTGCAAACGTAATTATAAATTACCGTCTTCCAATTAAAGTATACTACCGTATTTGTACTATTAGACATATCAGAATCGAAATAAATCATGGAAGCCAGAATGTGTTTTGAGTTTTAACATGGATTGACGGATATTAGTAAATTTTATCCCTCGCTTCTGGCTCTGGATAAAATACTAATATCCACCAATCCATGTTAAAACTCCCAACACATTCTGACTTCCATTATTTATTTCTTAAATATACCAGTAAATAGAATACATGTATTTATGAACATGTCTTTTTAATAACAAACTTGTACTGAGGTATAACATTTTGTTTTCTTGTCATTATTCTACCACAATATTATTTAACTACATGTATATATAAGAAATGATGTCGTTAGTTTATTTTCAGGTTCTTGTCGTACACAAACCTGTCTTTAACCTTCGGAATTCATTATAAGGTATTTTGCAATGAACCTATTTTTCTCTTTCAGACTTCAATATCCATTCTGGTTAAATTTCCTTACTTAAACAGGAATACATTCAGCTCAACTTTACCATAATGTACAGTATTATATTGGATTAGGGTTAAACAAATCTAATGGCTTAAGAATTGGGATTAGATTAGCATCTCAATTTTATTAACCAAGGACATGGATGTCAATTGAAATTTATCAGATGTTGGGGACAAAATCCAAAGGAACTCATTCATCCCGTATTTTAAAAAGCTTCCAATTTAAATCACATTAAGCAAAATAGCCGACATGTTATTTCTTCAAATCATTATGGTATGCAACAGGGAAAAGCTTATGACTGGAAAAAAATGTTTGAATATACCATGTCATCCGATGCCGTAAATCAAGGACAGACAATACAGTGGCAGCTAAAAGAATAAAGACAAACGAACAGACAATGATCAACAAACAATACAGAGAAACTAAAGATTGAACAACACGAACCAAAGTGGTATTCAGAAGCCGTTAATCACAGGGACTTGCTCCCGCAAGTTATAAAAAGATCGACTATCCACATATATACCTAGTGTATATATGTGAATAGTCGATCTTTTTATTGTATATATGTGGATAGTCGATCTTTTTATTGACCGGGAGCAAGTTATAAAAAGATCGACTATCCACATATATACCTAGTGTATATATGTGGATAGTCGATCTTTTTATTGACCGGGAGCAAGTCCCTGTGCGTAAATCAAGGACAGACAATAAAAACAATGGCGGCTAAAAGGAGAATGACAAACGAACAAACAATGATCAACAAACAATAAACACAAAATAACCACGCAAAAACAAGGATGAAATCGGGTGCTCCGGGAGGGAAAGCAGCTCCATTGACGTTCGCTTAAGATCCACAAACAGCTGATGCTATGTATTTTCCAGACATGGCCTAAATGTTACACCGATGATTTGTATTAGTTTTGTTAATGTACCCAGTAATATATATTGTTTAAAACTGTTTAAATGTATAGCAGAAATATTGTATGAAATATATAACAATGTATTTGTGAAATATATTAAATATTAATAACCGGAAGTTGGGTCGGTTGATAGATTACACGGTGTATATTCATAACGAATCCTTTCCTATTAAATCGGCGTTCTTGCCTCCTTTCCGAATCAGGAAACGCTTCCATTTCTAATTTTGATTTATTTTCACAACAGACGGTGGGGTACGTTTTGTCAATTTATCTTTTAATTGCCATATTTAGTGACTGAAAACATAGATGACGGAACACAATATACATACAAGAAATTGAAATAAGATCCTACGTGATCTCACTGGGCTATGATGATTTTATTTTCAACGCACAAAAAATATTTGTTACGTATCTACGCAACACCAAGAAGGAAAATTTCAAAAACGTGATGTTTCTCGAGTAACATGTCAATCAAAACCAATTACACAACAATTTTAAGACAATAACAGTTCCATTGAAATATATAATAGGTTTATATCAAAGTTTGCATGTACATAAAGTGAGATTATTGTAAAACAAGTATAGAACGCCTCCTTTCAAAGCATGGAAACGATTCTTTTCAGATAACCATTCATTGTTTGACTTACATACGATTTCATGGATTTATTTTACCACATTTCAGTGTGTGGATGTTTTATTTTTATTTTGTTTTATTTTTGGTGTTTTAACGCCACTTTCAACAATATTTCAGCTATATCATGGCAACCAGTTTTAGTGGTGGAGGAAGACGGAGTACACGGAGAGAACCACCGACCATGGGCAAGCAACTGGTAAACTTTATCACTTGCGACTGCGAGTCGAGTGCACCCTTTTTAGATCACCTGGCCAAAGGCCATGTGAGCTTTTGTAATCACTTGGCGTCCATCGTCCGTCACATTTAAATCTTCTCCTCAGAAACCACTGGGCTAATTGCAACCAGCACTACTCCATGGGCTATTGTAAATTGAAAATCTATGATTTGGGAGGTTCACAGGAGTTATCGTTTGTGTATTTGTTGTTGTTGAATCTCTTGATTCTGTTGATTCATTCTGGTCTTTTGAAAATTTCACTCTTTTAGTAACCAAAGTCCTTCATGTTTAATCAGTTCTAAATTGAGACAGAAATCATAAAGTATGATAAAGTTTGCTATCTATCATTGTATTACCGTTAATGACCGCCTCATTTGTAAAATAGAAGAATGTTTGCTATTCATGAATACTAATATACAATGACTGGAGGTTGCCAGCGGACGAAAATTAACATACATTTGACGGATAGCCATCACACGAAGAATAAACAAAATATAAAGGTTTAAAATATGTGTACAACAGCTGATATAAACGTCTTTCAAATCAGATCAGCAACTCGTGTACCGTACATGACGACCGTCATGTAACAAAAACAATACTGTTCAAACTGTAACAGATAGTATAAGTATTTAAACAATGGCGAATGAATTGTTATTTCTAGATTGATCAATTGCGGTTTAAGGAATATTAAAATTGTGTATCGTTGTTTCAATACTTGGTATGTTTGTAACAGCCTGTAATCTGTTGTTTGTGGTGGATGTAAACATCATCTTTATATTTTTTCTGCATGTGGAGAGTTGGATACATGGTTTTGCTAGATGATGTTAGATAAATGGAACATTTTATCATAAACGCACACAAACGACTGGAATCAATCTCTCAAGTAGCAAGAGTTCACAGCGAGGTCACGGATATCTACTTGGAACTGTTGACGGTTTCCAGGGCTTAAATCCCGAGGGCTACTTAGCGCATTCCCATGTTATTTAGTGTATTCACAGGTGGTGTATATAGTGTGTCCTCTCGATTAGGATTATAATACGGAAAATCTGACCGTGGACCATAGTGGGTAAAGTGTGTGAATAGTGCTACGCTCCCTGCACATAAATGATAGATTTCTGGAAAGAGTTGGACTATTCTAGCCTCTACAAAATATTGAATTTTTCATCCCTACCCAACTCACTCTATACTATTTCGGTGCCAAACAACTATCATTACTGCTGTTGGTTCAACCCTCTCTAATTTCTATATAATAATATATGATAAAGCTGAAATATTGTTCGATTGACGATCAGCTATAAGCAACCAATCAGATTTATCTTAGCACAAAAATAATCAAACACGTCGTCAAGCGACAGAGATATATGTTCTGCTTCATAAACTAAGGAACGTGATTTTTTTTCAATCTCTTTAATCCTGGAGCAACAATTAACATTTTTAAAGATATTTTTTTAGTGATAGTAATTAACTATTGAAACAAAAAATAATGCTTTCATAGATTGCTTGCATATTTAATGTTTGACATTTTAAAGACCTTTTAAAGTATTAGTTTTGTTCGAATAATTTTTTATAGAGGATACTACATTTGTATTGGTAAATTTATAGAATATAATATGTCATATATTTGGCATGTTTCCCTAATCCGTCCACACATCCTTCCCATCCTTTTCCCACCTTTGACTCTTTCCCTTTTATTCCCAACCTTTTCCCTTCCTTTAGCCCTTCCACTCCCATCCCTTAATCCTTCCCCTGAACCTTTCCACTTTCCCTTTTCCCCACCCTTTAACCCTTCCCCCTTTTCCCCACCGCCTTTTCCTTCCCCTACCCCTTAATCCTTCCCCTTTTACCACCCCTTACCCCGTCCCCCTTTTAACCTTTTCCCATTTTACCACCCCTTAATCCTTTCCCCTTTTCACACCCCTTAATCCTTTCCCCTTTTCACACCCCTTAACCCTTCCCCAACCCTTAACCCTTCCCCTTTTCCCATCCCTTAACCCTTCCCCCCCTTAACCCTCTTCCCCCATTTCCCACCCCTTAACCCTTGCGCTTTTTTTCATACCCCTTAACCCTTGCGCTTTTTTTCCTACCCCTTAACCCCACCCTTAACCCACCCCTTAACCCACCCCTTAACCCTTCCCACTTTTCCCACCCCTTAACCCTTCACACTTTTCCCACCCTTTAACCCTTCCCTTAACCCTTCCCCCTATTTAATTTCTACCCTTAATCATTACCCCTTTCCTCCCTTTACCCTTATTTACGGGTTGACCCTTATTCAGGGTACCAGTAATATACTTATTGGTGTTACTGGGTTCAATGTTAAGCCCATTAGCATAACATCTATAAGTGAGAACTGGATTTGCAAATGAAAAATATAGTATAATGTATTATAAAATTCGTTATATTTGTATGGAAGAGGTTAATGTGGTAAATCAATTTAGCTAAGAAACTGTTATTTACAAACGAATTACAACAAAAATTAGTTAAAAATGTTTAGCTTTCCGTTATAGAATTTGTTCATATTTTAACTTTTGACAAAGATGTCATAAAAAAATGCTAAGCTAGAATTTTTGAAATACTATTTTTAAATAAGGGAAGTAATTATTTTATTAATAGGTATACATGTACATGTAATGTCTTTGCTTTGCTGTAGGGCATGTGTACAGTTAGTTAATTCATACTCACTTTACTAATAACATAAATTCAATGCTAATTTTCTTGCAGTATTAAAAGGTAAATATATTGTAAACATTTCTTATGAAAATTATGGCTATTTAAATGTGTTCAATTTGTGTTTCAAAGGAATGTTATACTTTTCTTAAATGGAACTAAGTGCGAGAATGATATACACGCGTTTATCGTTAATTTTATACTTATTTTAGAGGAAATTCACACAAAAAGGAAAAGGTACACATTGTTGGTTACAGACAAATGATACAGAGAGGTAAACTTTAACTTAAATTAATAATGACAATGTCCAGAAGCATAACCAGCTTATAAAAGGGTCAGATTTCTTTCATTTTGTAGGGAATCAAAATAAGATCTTTAGGCCTAGAACTTTATCACGTTTTTACCAACACATACATGGTCCTTTTTTTATATGCTTGACCTCTGAATTATATGTTTGCTTTGTTTTGTTGATTGTTGCCAAAAGGACATTAATATCAACGTACACTATTGTTCATTACCTAAAACCTAATTAATAGTGAACCCTGTTATACTACCAAGAACTATACATAGACCCAAACACAAAAAAATTAACCAAGTGGCTAGAGTGTAAAATGTAGGTCATGGTGATCTAGTTACTGGCGCATCCCCTTGTTCTATTCAAGATCTATCATAGCCACTAACAAAATATCATGGTTTTACAGTATGCAGGATATGGACCTAAGCACAAAAACTAAATCGGCATGTGCGTACGGACGAGCAAGTGTCAATCTAAATCTCCACTTTCTTGATAGGGATAAATTGCAAGTTATCTTGTGCTAAGTATAGCCTCACAATTGCTTGGACTATGTCTGATGTATTGTTAGAAATTCTCGGCATGGAATTAGACTCCCTCTTTATTAACTTTCTGTTTACATTTTTTTTTATTATGTTATCTTTTTTCCCTTTAATTGTCGTGTTCGTGTCCATATATTCATACAATCTTATAGTAACAATAGTTTGCATATGTCGGTGACATGGGAGGGTCCAGCTTTTTATGTTAGAGGGGCGTAAAAATAGTCACGGGGTCCTCAGCGAGTCCTTCGATGTGACGATTACTGGCATCATCTACTTCAAGCTCGATATCAGCACGGTGCAAATTGC
>MJUT01041061.1:335771-398843 GCA_002080005.1 Gigantidas platifrons | reverse complement strand
AGTGAGAACCATGGGTCATGAAGATCCTGTATAAGATCAGTTAGTGAGAACCATGGGTCATGAAGATCCTGTATCAGATTGTTAAGTTGTTGCTATTGTCCTTTATTTTATTTAAACAAATAATATAATACACATTTATGACATTCCAGGTTGAAAATGTGTTCCTTTTAATGGAGTTGATGTTTTAAAGTCTGATGATGATGATGTAACTCCATGACTGTGACCATGACCTTGACTTTGACCATGACCTTGACTTTGACCATGACTGTGACCATGACCATGACCTTGGCCTTCAATATGAGATTTAAATCCTCCAAGTGATCCACTGTCCAGTATTGGTGATGGTCCATGTTGTTGATGCTGTCCAAAATTTGTAGAAAATGCTGGACTTCCTAACACACTAAAACCAGATGCTCTTGTCCAGTCGTCTTTGAATATTTGTATTGTAAGTGTGTTAACCATATTGGACAGTCTACTGTATACATGAGCCAGTACCATTTGTTCGTCGGCATCTCGTCTGACACGAACCTGTACTGATCCAGCCTACAACCAGTAATTTATTAAAATATGCATCAGTCAAAATAACTAGATTTAAAAAAATGGTTTTATTATTCACTTAAGGGGGTACCATACACTACAAGGAGATAACTCTTTAAAATCAGTTGAACGTTTTGATCAAATGATGTTTATATGGATATTTCAAGCATCTCAGTGATCTAAACCACACAGAGAAAAGCTGCTATGTGGTTAGTGAATTTATAGCTCTGAGTCTGTTGGTTGGAATTTGTTAAAATTTTGATATTTATTACAGTGGATATATTCAAACACACTGCCAAAAAAAAATAAGAAAATTAAACGAGCAGATCAAATTTGACCTGAAGTGGTTGGTACCACCTTAAGATATATTTAGGATACTTTTCTAACAGTATTTCTTTTATTGAAAAAGCTGTTAATCTCCTTCAATGTTAATGTTTTAATTTGTCATCACGCACTAGATATATTGAAAGTATAAAGGTTTGGCCCAGTTACAACTGACAAAAGTCAAATGGTTGGCAAAATCACCATTCATGACAGCAGTTTTTATGCACTATTTATAATTTACACTCATATGAAGTATAGTGAAACCTGTCAAAGCCGAACCCTGAATAATTCTCTACAACTTTGTTGTAGCATTATCTTACCAGAACTCCAAATGACAAGGTCCAGAAATGTTCATGTCTAAACTCCAGAACTCCATCTAATGTAGAGGCTTCACGTAGCACCTTATCTAGATGACTTAGCAAATGTGATGGTGCTGTCTGAAAACAAAGCAAAACAAAATTGCTTTGATACCAAAAGTTTTATTTATTTTAAATAAATTCTAAGACTTATACATTTGACAATTTAAAGAAAAAACATTTCTTAAAGGTATATTGTCTACCACATTTGTATTTTTTCATACCCAAAATTATTGATGTTTTCCATACTGACCTTCATAAAATGAAGATTAAACACCGAAACGTGAAGATTCAAACAACATTAAACGAGAGTGACAATCATGAAGTGTTTGAATTTTAACAGTATTTTCCTTACCTCAAAGCTAAACCCCCGAGAATTCCAAACTTCCGTTTTTATAGGTGGCGCTGTTACTTTCACTTTGAATTTTTTGTCATCCTGGACAATAATTCCGATAACGATAGTTTTGGGTCTTATTTGTCAAAAAAAGAACAACAATCGTATATTTTGCAGCATAACTGTTTAATGATAGCTTAAACAAATCATTTATGGACAGTTAAAAATTTTTAAAAAAAATGGTAGACAATATGCCTTTAAATCTGAGGCTCCAAGAAGCCTGTAATGACTCACCTGGTTCTCAATATCATCAAAAATAAAAAAAATGTACAGAAAAAGTCAGAATAATTATCATGATTATGTTGAACATGTTAATATTCAAATATCAGCTGATTCCAGCTTTATATTAGCCTATTCTTGCAATTTAAAGAATTTTAAATTTTTAGTAACAGTAGCCATCATGGATGGAAGACAGAGCTGTCAGACACAATTTTGGATGTGGTCCACCAAACCACTTTCCATTAAAATTTGGATAAAGGGTATCTTTGAAGATTTTAAAGTGATTTTTTTTAATCAAAATAAGCCTAACTTGCATAATGGGTATAAATCAACTAGATGGCCAATTGTATTTGTTCATATGTTCTATTTATGGTAACAGTAGTCATGCTGTATGATTAGCAGGATTATCGGATACAAAAAGTTGATTCATCTCAACTTTGATTCAAGTTGGTCCAGCGGTGTCAGAAAATTAGATTTAAAAAAAAAGTTAATGATGGACGATCACCAGGTGATGGCAAAAGCTCATGACACTTTGGGTCAGTTGTGCCGAAAAATAAATAAGTTTTCTATTTACTGCATGAGTGCAGAGTTATTGCTGGAATAATTGTGTATGGAGATGGTGGCAGCAGGGATTTGAAGAATATCCCACATTCATACAGTCATACTGGGTTTGATACCGTTGCTGGTGGACTATTAGTCCCCGAAGCCCTCTATCGACATTATTCGGGTCACAATCTATGCTGCCAATGGAAACGTCAGTCACATTCATCGGTGCATGTGCTAATGAGATAATACGAAGAAATAATTCTGGTTTTTTTTAACAAAGGGAAAGAGTGAGGTCATATTAGAATTTTAAATTATTTGGCTTTCTCATATTTTATATTGAGCGTACCTGATGAAGGTTATTACAGAAACACTTCGTGCACACTAAATTTGATATCTACATTTTTATTCACACGATATAAAAATTCTAACCATTGATATCTTTGTAGTATGAAAATCACACTCATTCACCTATTGTAGATGAATAATTCTAAAATAATCAAACCTTTGACCAACTCATCGACATCAAGTTGTCATATATTATTTGAAATAGATTAAACATGTACTTTTATATTCTACCTGTGGTAATTACCACCCATAGATATACTGAAGTGTGCAATTTAAAATCTAATTTTATATTGGAGAGCTATAAAACTGACCTATACCAGTGACACCTTGGCATATGTAGCAACAATAACTACTCATTGCAATGTGTATCTGCAGTTAACATTTGAGCCCATTTTTTCTTATAATATAAAGCAACAATAGCCAATCAAACAATTAAACTATAAATATCATAATAATTGATTTGGTAACAGTTTGTTGTGGTCAAAGTGTCAAAATCAAGTGACAAAACAGAAGGATTAGGGTTATGGTGGTAAACACCATTTTCACCAATATTCATATCGTGGTGGTCAGTTTTATTGGTTGAGGAAACCGGAGTACCCAGGGAAGACCACTGACCTGTTGCAAGTCACTGACAAACTTTTATCACATAATGTTGAATCGAGTACACCTCGCCATGAATTGGGCTTGAACTCTCCACTTTAATGGTGATAGGCATTGATTGCACAGGTAGTTGGATTTACGAACATGCCCACAATGTCCCACCCCCTTTATATTGGAATAGAAATAAAGGTGTAAATATAACAGTAATTGATTTGGAATTGAATTGAATTGAATTTTGGTGTTTAATGCCACTTTCAGCAATATTTCAGCTATATCATGGCGACAAGTTTTAGTGGTGGAGGAAGCCGGAGTACCCACGGCGTGGGTTTGCACTCATACTGTTACCATTTCTTACTCTTGCTCTACATGAATCAGGTACCAGAAAAGATTTATTAGGTCCATGAATAAATAACACTGAAATTTATTTGACCCCTTTTTTAGTACTCATAATCACACAATTGCAGGATAAATGGCCATATAAAAACATAATTGTAGTTTCCCTTACCTGTAAGAGTATTTTACCAGTATATGCACTCATGGGAAACATTGTACCACATGTCATTATAGCTATACACACTGCTGCCCATGTATCGGCTGAATGGTATAACCTAAAAATAGATATGATGTAATCATTAGTACCATACTTCATTGTAGCTATACACACTGCTGCCCATGTATCGGGTGAAAGGTATAACCTAAAAATAGATATGATGTAATCATTAGTACCATACTTCATTGTAGCTATACACACTGCTTCCCATGTATCGGGTGAATGGTATAACCTAAAAATAGATATGATGTAATAAAGTACCATACTTCATTGTAGCTATATACACACTGCTGCCCACATATCAGCTGAATGGTATAACCTAAAAATAGATATAATGTAATCATTAGTACCATACTTCTTTGTAGCTATACTAATTTCTTACAGAGTTATCTACCCTTACTCTTCCATAAACCTCTGTCAAATATTATAAAACTCATAGTATTAGATGTCTTGTTTCAATTTTAGACCTCATTTATTACTTAGTAAGTGTGAAATTGGAAGCAAAGACAAGATTAACATCTGTAAACAACTATAATTATGGATAGTTATTGATTAAAAAAAAAAAAATAGGTCGAGAAACAATAGCAAATTTAGGTCTGTTATGCAACACAACACCTCATTCTCAAAGAGTCACACTAGTATGTTATGACTGTTTTACTCATTTTGTATCAAACAACACCTCATCTCTAATGAGTCACACTAGTATGTTATGACGGTTCTACTCATTTTGTATCAAACAACATCTCATCCCTAACGAGTCACACTAGTATGTTATGACGGTTCTACTCACTTTGTATCAAACAACATCTCATCCCTAACGAGTCAAACTAGTATGTTTTACTCACTTTGTATCAAACAACACCTCATCCCTAACGAGTCAAACTAGTATGTTTTACTCATTTTGTATCAAACAACATCTCATCCCTAACGAGTCAAACTAGTATGTTTTACTCATTTTGTATCAAACAACACCTCATCCCTAAAGAGTCACACTAGTATGTTATGACTGTTTTACTCACTTTGTTTCAAACAACACCTCATCCCTAACGAGTCACACTAGTATGTTATGACTGTTTTACTCACTTTGTATCAAACAACAACTCATCCCTAATGAGTCACACTAGTATGTTATGACTGTTTTACTCACTTTGTATCAAACAACAACTCATCCCTAACGAGTCAAACTAGTATGTTTTACTCACTTTGTATCAAACAACACCTCATCCCTAAAGAGTCACACTTAGTATGTTATGACTGTTTTACTCATTTTGTATCAAACATCTCATCCCTAACGAGTCACAGTAGTATGTTTTACTCACTTTGTATCAAACAACACCTCATCCCTAAAGAGTCACACTTAGTATGTTATGACGGTTCTACTCATTTTGTATCAAACACCTCATCTCTAACGAGTCACACTAGTATGTTTTACTCACTTTGTATCAATGAGAATATATGTTATTAAGAGTGCTATTCCTCCAGTAAATCCTATCAATGCCATTGGATTCAGTCTTGGTAACAACAGCTTACTCAAACCAGGTACACAGTGACAAATACTGAAATATATTAGAACAAAATCATCAATTTTGCGTATATAATTTTCAACTGTTTAGATGTCTAAAGTCAGTCATATCATTATGCATGTCAAAACTAATAAACAAATTTGGCTGTATCACACAATTAAATTACAACATGGTATATATGTCGGGGCCCCCTGGGCCATGTCCCATATTGGCCCATACATTAATAAGGCCCTGGTTCACCTGCTTTCAAACAGAAATGTCAACAAATATGTCCTGCACAGGACAGTAAATAGTTCAGTAAAATCAGAATTTAATTTTGTTTTTTCTCACGGTGGAAGCAACCTTGAATTTCAAATCAACAAAAACTACATAAACTTGTTAAAGGACTTATCCAATAATCATGTACAAAATATATCTGGTTCAATCAATTCAATGATTTCTGAAATAACCTATTTCCTATAGACTTGATGTCAGCAGACAAATTGGATTTCCGGTGTCAAATTAATCTTAAACTTAAAGTTAAATCACTTTAACTTTACCCATTTTAATTTTTTCAACAACAAAAAAAACTCAAAACAAATGATGACAAAATTAACAATGAAAAATAACCTGACCTGATTTAATTAAGGTCATTATAGATTCTACTTATTCATTCAATTGTGAAATAACATGAATAAGGTTCTATAGTGAAACCTGTCGAAACCGAACCCTGAATAAACTAAAATCCTGTATAAACGAAACTATAAATAAAGCCCCAATATAAGAAATCTTTCTCAAATTAATCTGCATAAACCAAACACCTGTCTATACTGAACACAAAAGTTGGTCCCAAGGAGGTTCGGTTTAGACAAGCTTCACTGTATTAGAATAAGTATTAGAGTAATATTTGTTTACTTACCTCTCACTCATATCAGTCATATGTTCTTGTAGCCAACTAGAACTAGAAGCATCCACCACATGGTTCATAGCTCTGTTGTTAATACTGTATGTCAGTGTAAAGTGTACAATAAAAGCAAATATAGTGGCTATTATCAGTCGACCTCTGAAAAGTAAAACAGAATTTTGTTCTGTAACGCCACGATATAGCTGAAACACTGCTAAAATTTGCTGCAACCATACAATCAAACCTATACAAACCCTGTGTAATCTGAACATCAAATTTAGTCCCAACGTCGGAAACACCTGCAAAGTTAACCTGTCTAAACCAAACACCTGTCAATTCCAAACAATAATGGTAACCTAAATGATGATCTATTTAGACAGATGTCACTGTAGTATTTATGGTATTTTTCTACGATGTAAAATAAAAAATCCAAATTTGTATTATTGCTTTCACATAAGTAACTGTGAGATGTACAACAGCAATCAAAGCAATGTTCCATTATTGTTGTATCAGATGTAAGTCTTTGTCAGCTTGCTCAGTTTTTTCTGAAAAGGCATATCATGGCCACTTGAACATTCATGAGACCACAGGCACAGTCAGTGTTTGACTTACGGTAAGCATATCAATGTTCTCACTTGACATTATCAATACTTGAACCTGAACTTATCAATACTTGAACTTGAACTTATCAATGCCCTGATACTGAGCTTATCACTTCGTTCGTTGATGTCATTTCTGATTTCTTTTGTTCACAGATCACTTCACACATGGAATTCACATTTTAAAACAATCAAAAAGGTTGGGAAATTTCAAATGAACTAAAAATATCATCTGGATTTCATTCATCAGGTATTGTTCAATATAAACTACTGTCAAACCTGTATTAAGAGGTCACCTTTGTGACAAAGAAAATGTGGTCTTTTTAAACAGGTGAACTCTTAAAATAGGTTCAATTCATAAAAAATGTTCTATAACAGAATAAGAAAAAGATGACCTTTTAATACAAGTGACTGCCTAATAGAGGTGACCACTTAGGCAGGTTTAACTGTACTTAATAGAATATGAAGCTTGACGGCTCATTTTGTTAGCACTCACTCACTAACTCAGCATAGCTTTCATATCCTGTCTCACATATGCTATTTTTTTTAATTTATATGCAGAGCCTGATAACATATGCAACGATAATTTTCCTACAACATCATGACATGTTCTTCATTTAAAATCTTACAATGACTACGAGATGAAGAACAACATTCAAAAAGTTGCTTCTTAAGGTGGTACCATACATTTCAGGTAAAATTTGATCTGCTCGTTTAATTGTCTTATTTTTTTGGCAGTGTGTTTGAATATATCCACAGTAATAAATATCAAAATTTTAACAAATTCCAACAAACAGACTCAGAGCTATAAATTCACTAGCCACATAGCAGCTTTTCTCTCTGTGGTTTTGATCACAGAGATGCTTGAAATCTGCATACAAACATCATATGATCAAAACATTCAACTGATTTTAAAGAGTTATCTCCCTGTAGTGTATGGTACCACCTTAACTTGATGAAGTGTTACATAAGATTGTGTTCATGTTCTTTCATCTTTATACATTGTATCTCTTCTTTTGATTGTGTTTGTGTTCCTTCATCTTTATACATTGTATCTCTTCTTTTGTGAGAAAACAAATCATACTTTAAAAATGGCCTTTCCTAGGCTTAACCTCTCTTAACCCTTTTGCAATATTTTATTGTTCGTACTCGGTCATTTAATGTCAAACTTACGTATGGATATCTGGTTGTATAAACATTCGCTCTATGCTGAAATTTACAAATAAACTTAATTAAAAATATGATCATTTCAACATTTCATATTTTATAAAGTAAAATGACTTGAGCTATGACAGGAAAAGAATATATATGAATCAATTTCAGCCATTTAGACACCTATACGCAAATGTTTGAATCCCACTCATGGCGAGGTGTACTCGATACAACATTATGTGATAAAGTTGTCAGTGACTTCCGGCAGGTCAATGGTTTTTTCTAGGTACTCTGGTTTCCTCCACCAATAAAACTGACCGCCATGATATAACTGAAATATTGTTGACAGTGGTATTAAACACCATAACCCTAAACCTATATGCAAATGCATTATTATTTGCCACCACTAGCTTTACTGATAATACAACACATCGTGGATGTAGAAGAAAGGGAAAGTAATTATGTTCCACATTTTTAAAAATACATTTTTGTATATTATTAAAAGGAAAAACAGAAAGAAGAATCAAAACATTTTCAAATGCTTTATTTTCTTCCTAAAGAAATGAATATATATCAATATAATATTTATTATAGTCACTTTATTTTACAACCATTAAAACATAACCACAATCATTTCTCATATAACAATGAGCAAGGGAAATAACTCTCTACCTTGGTTTGGTTCAGCAATCTGCTATAATCAATCTGTGTGGTATATATGCTTTACAAAATAATTTACAACTGTTTTTGAAATGATTTTTCTCATTTTGCTGTTAAAATTGTGTACTTATGAAAAAAAAAAAGGTTTATTTAAGATCTGTTACTATACATAATATATCATATCATTACCTACCTTTCTTTCAAAATAAATAAGGAGCCCAGCTGTGCCAACATGGTACTAGCAAAAACTGCCAACACTTCAAATCTCTCATATCTATAGATATAGATTACAAAGTATTACATATTGATAGATGGATGAACAAAAATATGTCAATGTACACATGTTTATTAATAATTAAATTCCATACTAATGTAATTGAACAAATCAAATTTCAGTAGAAATTGCAAGAACAGGGAAAATGTCACTAACAATGCTTTTGCATTAGGTATCAAGTGTTAGAAGACTATGCATGTGTCTGAAACAGTTGTACATACCCAAAAGAATATGATGGTGTTGGTTTCTGTATCTGGACCCATAAACTGAGTAGACATATCAATAAACTGTAAAAACAAAATATTTTGTTGGGATATAAAATTAAAAAACTTATCAATAAACTGAAAAACAAAATATTTTTGTTGTGATATAAAATCTTAAACCTACTAATGAAGAAAAAAAATGCAGGTCAAAGTTTGTACAGACGATTAATTACAAACATGAGTTTTGCAACTGCAAAGCATACCTAAACAAACACTGAGTGATGCTGCTTGTTTAATATTAATTAGGAAGATAGTACAAATATTTTGTTTATGTATTTTTAACAATTATATTACATGCTTAATGTGATTGTGAAACCAGTTCAAAAACAAACCACATATAAACCAGTTTGTCAGTGACTTGCTACAGGTCGGTGTCCTCCAGTTTCCTCCACCAATAAAACTGATCGTCACTGAAATATTGTTGAAAGTGGCGTTGAACACCATCAAACAAACATGTAAACCATAAGCCTGCATATACTGAAAATAATACTGAAATCCTTAGCAAATTTAACCTCCTTAATCTATACAACTGTCTATTCTGTACAAAAATGCTGGTCCCAGGATGTTCAGAATAAGATAGGTGTTACAGTGCATGTGACCTTGTTTTTTAGTGAAAGAAGAACACATGTTTTCCATTTTGAGATAAGTGATCATGCATTGAAATTACTTAAATACATTTGCTTTTTATGCAGTAGCAATTTGTATGTTCTTAATCTTCATAAATTTTCTGTATATTGTTTGAAGTTTATTGACATTGACACAATTTTGTCACAATATCAATTTTTCACAACGTGGAGATGGTATTATGAAAAGAAAGTTTAAATAGAGATGCAAGGTCAAACATTTCATCAATATCAACAAAAGAACAATCGCCTCCTCAAAATGAACTATTTTTTTCTCAGTTTTATTGCCAACTTATGTCTGCTGTAATTATAAAATTCTATTTTAACTAAATCTGTCAATTTTTTTTTATCTAATGCAAAAGAAGTAATTAACAATCAGGTTTCAATATGCAAAGGGAAGTAATTCAAATCATGTTTTTTAGGGGAAGTAACTCATAACAGATTAAACTTACCTGAAGATATCAAAAAAAGTTAGATATGTGTAGGCTGTTAAAGCTGAAATTATATAATATAGACACTGTTTGTTATTCAGATATACAATGATAACTCCTCTATACTAAATACAAAATTAATTTCAGTCTTATGAAGTTTTTTATGTAAATATATAAACATATACTATTGTTGATTTTTTTTGCTTGAAACAGACTGCTCATCACACCTCTCACCAAAGCATGAATATTGCTCCAAGAAAATCATACCCAAAAAACAAATTCATATACATGATAAACAAAACCAAAATTATTATATTATACTTATACAAGAAAACGAGGGGCCTTGATCACAAAAATAATGCAATCAAGATCATAAATCACAGAAAATATGTTTTAAACCAAAGTAAAGGTATTTGACAATGTATGAGTTACTGTACAAATTATCTATATATTGAATTATTGGTAATTAAAAAGTGCTGATCATTGTTTCTGATTAAATTCCATATATTTTTTTTAATTCTTTTGATTGGTTGAGTGAGTAAATACTATTTAATTCAAGTCAGGATTTTTAGAAGGCATGTCTATAATAAATGGGAGCATGACCAGTGACAATTTTTTTGTTATGCATGAATACATTACAATGGTTAAATGTATGTACTTATTACACTTACCCATACTGTTAGTTGTGTGGCACCATAACAATAGAATAAATGTACAAATACAATTAAGTCCAAGAAACAACAGTATCTTTTTGCTCTGAAAAAAGAAAATAATCGGAATTAGCAGGAATATTACCGGTATGCATTTTCTTCTAATTGTTTTCTGTATGTTTTCAGTCTTAAATAAAATGATATATCTTGAAAATGGTTGTTCATCATGCATGCAATCCTTAAGCTTACTTGTTGTTGTCAAAACAGGCATCCATATCATGTAACATCTATTTTTTTTTTGTTAGTTAAAAAATAATAGAAGAAACAAATTCTCCTACATTTTGTATTATTTCTCAAGGAATATGATATTTATCCATTCTTAATAGTGAAATTTTCAATAATAAATTAAACGTTAAACCTCATAATTTTAAACCATAAGAAAATATAGCTATGTCTGGTGCAGAAATACAGTAAAAGAATCAATATTCATATCACAAAAAGGTTTAAGAAGATTCATAACTTAATAACATAACAGCTTATTTAAAACATCTTATTGAAAGATTAACTGGGGATTTATTAGGTCAATAAACCACGATATAGCTGAAATATTGCTAAAGTTGGTGTTAAACACCAATCAATCAATCAATCAATCAATCAGGTCAATTAAAACTTCCACTTTTGACCCACCTCTCCACCTTTCCAATCATAATAGGAAAAACAGGCCTTAATTCCACTTTTGAGAAAATCCTTTGACATTTTGCATATATACATACAGCTGAACCTTGTTTGGTAGAAATCGAAGGAATCTATTATTTTAATTTGAAGTAGTAAAAGTCTTCAAGGTATCATGGCAAACTTAGCAAACAATGACTATGAATGGACCATAAACTTACATCTAAGAGGACAACACTCTAATGTTAAATTATAATCTTAAACACCAAAATGATAGATTTGTTGCAAAAAATAAATATTTTAGTGTTCTTCAGCAGCACATTTCGGAAAATCTTTTTTTTTTTACATTTAAAGAGATCCTTATATTTTTTTTGTTACAAAGTTTGTAAGATAAAAGGAATGATCTATTTGTTTGGGGGCCCGGGTGGCTCAATGAGTGAGGTCACTGGATCTAACAACTCGTACAAGCATATCACCAATGCGGTGTGGGTTCACGACCGGCTCTGTAAATTACAAAAAAGGGTGCACTCGACTCGCAGCCGCAAGTGATAAAGTTTACCAGTTGCTTGCCCATGGTCGGTGGTTCTCTCCGGGTACTCCGGCTTCCTCCACCACTAAAACTGGTCGCCATGATATAGCTGAAATATTGTTGAAAGTGGCGTTAAACACCAAAAATTAAATCAAATCAATCGATTTGTTTGTTTACGATTTGTTGTCAAATTCATTAAGAGTTGTTTCCCTTTTACAAAAATTTGAAGGCGACTTCATTTCGCCAGGAAATTAACATTTCGTTGAAAAAAGGTGGTTTTCAAATTTTATGGCAACTTAAATGGCCATTTCGCCCGCTAGATTAGGCCCTGGGTGACATTATATAGCTTCATTCTATCATACATAGGTCATTTTCATTACCTGTTGTAATCTTGTAACATTAGAGATTTCTTTCAGCACTGTTCTAAATAAAGATTTCTGTGTAGACAATGGATAAATTGTTCCCTAAAAATAATAAATAAACAATATATAAAAATTAAAGCAAAATAACACTTTAATTTTATGTACATCTATGTTTTATTTGGCCTAAGTTTTGAGAGTATTAATACACATAATTGTCCCACTTTTTGCAAGAATTAATGCCCAAAGCATTTATATATGCACAGCTTAAAGCTGAAACCATCACCAAAGTTCAATATATTTGAGAAATGTATAATAATTAAAATGAAATTCTATACATCAGAACGACAGATGCCCACATGTAGTGTTTATCGACAGAAGTAAAGATTATGGCTCTCAAGTTATGCTATAGCTACGGGTCATTTCACACTCATTTTAGTGTACAAGTTATGCTCATTATTGAAGGCGTTACTGTGACTGCGAAATGTAGAGTAGCAACAAAAGGGCTGTTCCTTTACTTGATTTTGTGTCCAAGTGTAGTACTAAATTCCTTTCAATAACCGATGTCACTCTTCCCATGAGAACACTTTTCACTGTAGATGAGGCTACTACTTATAAACAATCCAAAATATAAAGGTAGTTATTATTGAAAGACTAAATCTGACTTACTGATGTATAATGCTTTGTACCCTCTCTTTGGAATTGGCCATCTGAAAATATTGTACAAAAATATAGCAGTAAATGTACAGGTGTCATATGGTATTTTGAACCTTTAAAAATGTACCCCCCTCCCATGGTATATTGAACCCCTTACTGTCTCTTGATTAGATATGAAAAGGTTTCAAATTACTATACGGGGGGGTTCAATATATCATGGATAAAAATCGACTCTGGTGTGAATATACCATCAGGTTCAAAAAACCATACGACACCAGCATATTATAAAGTAATTCACCAAATTTTGGTTGTGTGAATGTGTTATCAGTTGTGTGTTATTTCTGACCTTTTTATCACATAGTGTTGTATCAAGTACAACTTGCCATGAGTTAAGAATTGAATGCATTTTTTGTAGTTTTATTGGCGTGTAAAAGCGTGGACCAAAGAACATTTTGTATGAAGCGCTGACACGCTTCATACAAAAAAAATTTCCTCGGTCCACGCTTTTACACGCCAATAAAACTACAAAAAATGCATTCAATTCCTATAATTACATTTAAATCACACCAAAATTTAATATAGTTGAATTTTTCGTTGTGAATGTTATTTGTGTTAGATTATTTGCTGTTGGAAATCACTACGCCATTGATTGTTTACATCGGACGTCGTCGTGGAGGCACGTGCAAGTTCGGGTTTGAGTATTATTGGGATGTAAAACATCTCTTTTATAATCATGTGACCACTTCATATCCAATCATATAGTAACATTTCAATGAAAAACGGAAGTAATGTAATTATTGGGATATGAACTCACAACATAGTGGTGATAGGCGTATTCCGAAACTTCTGTCTCTTGTGTGCATATATTCGCTATTCCAGGTTCTATTTTCTTTATTTGGATGTTTATTTTATTTTTTTCAATTTTACTGTTGCACACAGAGACAGAAAGTGTTACTATGTAAAAGTAGTAGAACTCTGGGATTTCTCGAGTTTTGTGTAATGCAAACACCTACCGGTCTATTCATGAAGGATTATTCTTCAACTCTAGCCCTGCACTGGACTTAAAATATCCCTTGAGACTCCCCTATATCCATTTTTATTTCTCTTCGCTTCGATTCATTTACAATATAAAATTAATGGGATCCATTCATAAATATTACAACCAATCAGATTGACTCTTGTATTTTAGTGGTAGGAGAGGCGAATGCCCGACAACTCGACCCGTAGTAAAGGACTAGTTGGACCGTATGTTAAGGCAACTCGGACCGTATTGAGGATATTTATCAATAATACGGTCCGAGTAGTCTTGGACTACGGTCCAAGAAAATAGAACATGGAATAGCGAATATATGCACACAAGAGACAGAAGTTTCGGTCTATGATACAGATAGGCACGGTTTTAGATCCGGATATTCATGCGAAACGCAACTTGCCATTACAATCCACGACATGTTACAATCATATGACAAAGGAAATCAGGTAGACATTGCGATCCTGGATTTTTCCAAAGCTTTTGATACTGTCCCACATGATCGACTCTTGCATAAAATCCACCAATATGGAATCCGAGGAAACGTTCACAAATGGCTTACGTCATTCCTCACGGAGAGAAAAATGCGAGTCCAAATAGAAGGCGAACACTCAAATTATGCAACAGTAGAATCCGGGGTCCCACAAGGTACAGTGCTAGGACCAATACTCTTTCTGTGCCATATAAATGATCTTCCAGATGCAGTCAACTCATCAGTCAGACTATTTGCTGATGACTGCCTATTATACAGGGAAATAAAGAGCCAAAAAGATCATAATAAGCTACAAGAAGACCTTAAATCACTAGAAAAATGGGCAGCCGACTGGGGTATGCGCTTCAATGCAAAAAAATGCTACATCTTAAGCCTCAAAAAGAAAAGCCACCAGTTCTACAGTTTAAACGACCACATACTGGAACATGTATCATCAAATCCGTATCTGGGCTTACAAATACAGGAAGACCTAAAATGGAAAGAACAAATTACCAACGTCTGTAACAAAGCAAGCTCCACACTCGGATTCCTCAGGCGAAACCTACAACATTGCCCTAGAGAATGCCGCAAGACCGCATACATAGCACTTGTAAGATCCATCATGGAATATGGTGCAATAATATGGGATCCATACACACAAAAAGAAACTAACAAATTAGAAGCCATACAAAGAAGAGGTGCTAGATTTATTACAAAGGATTATAAATCAAGAGAAGAGGGGTGCCTTACTAAGATGCTTAAGGACCTCGAATTACCATCACTACAAACCAGACGCCAACAACAACGGCTAATTTTCTATTTCAAAGTGGTTGAGGGGCAGATACCGGCGCTTCCTCCAGACGATCTGATTACATTTCAATGCCCAAAAAGGCAAATCAGAGCCACCAATTACAAAGACTGTGTCACCAAAAACATCATTGACAATCAAGTGAGAAACAATCAAAGATCAGTAGTGGTACCACCTAGCAAGACCGAACAATATAGAAACTCACTATTTGTACGCACAACAATAGATTGGAATCATCTTAAAGATTCAATAGTGTGCGTCAATAAAACTGAGGACTTCAAATTGAAGATTCTCAGTCAGCGCGACTAGATCCGCGCAGACCACCCCGTCACATAATAGCCCAAAAGGGAATCTGCGACGTACACATACAGATACAGATTGCATAGATAATTATAAATCCAACTACCTGCATAGATTTGATGTGCTGGGCTAAATATTGGCATATTTCTGACATTTATTGTTTATTCAAAGTGAAAATAAGTTTGCAGTTTATTTACTTATACAGTAATCTCATAGATGACACCATCAACTCACGTTACATCGCACTCTAAAATATGATGACAGACTTTAGGTGATGACCGATTTTAGGGGACAAGAGGATATATAAACAAATTGAATTGAACTTTTTACTGTAAGAAGAATTTGTATATGTGAAGTTAAGATTGTTTTTGTTTCGTGTCCATACCATCAATATCTAAAGTAACACTGCTCTGAATGATATCAGGAACAGAGTTATAGGAACTCATGGCTTGCTTTCCCCTTTTTGTTTACGTTTCATAATCTGCGTCACATAAACTCCTAAAATGTGGGTCTACATTTCATGTATAAAAACGCACACATGACTAAGATTTAGTCCGGGATTAAAGATCACGACGGCAATAAGTTTGGAAATCTTCACAAAAGCTGATGATGTTTAAAAACGGGCCTTTGGTGTTTTATGTCAATGGTAAAAAGGTATGGTATTGTTTTCCTTGTTTTCATATTTGACAATTACTGACATCTTTAACTCTATCTTTGCATTGCATAAAGTTGAAACAATCAACTGTCCCTAAAATAGGACAAAACAAACACTACCAGTAGGTTGAACTTGAGTTGGACTGTAACAGTGGTCTGTTTGTCTTAATTTTTTGAGAATGTATTTTTTTTTAAATTTTATTCAATTTTTGCTAAAATTATTAATCACAATATTTTGAAAAAAAAACTATTTGTTAAGGCCACTCCAAATTGATTACTTGTTCTTCGGATTTTTTCATTAAAAAAATGGAGCGGGGGAGCGAAATTTTTTTACTTATTTTTTTTTCTGAAAATTGAATTTTTGGAGGCACTAAAATCTTGAACAAGCGAGCGACACTTTTTTTTTTTTATTTTTTTAATCATTTTCCCCTCATTTTTGTGTTTTCAAATGAGAATTCAAGATAATTTTATAAGCGGCGACTTTTTTTAATTTTAAATTGTTTAAAAATCATGAAACATGAAGAGGGAATGTTGAAGAAATGGTGAGGAAACATTTTTTGTCAAAATATATTTCAATATGAATTTTAAGGTGCGAGCGGGTCCGAAGAACAAGTATTTAATTTGGAGTGGCCTAAACAACATTTATCTGAATTTTTTTAATTTTGGTGTTTAACGCCACCTTCAACAATATTTCAGCTATATCATGGCGACCAGTTTTTGTGGTGGAGGAAGCCGGAGTACCAAGAGAGAACCACCGACCCTGGGCAAGCTACTGGTAAACTTTATCACTTGCGGCTGCGAGTTGAGTGCACCCTTTTTTGTAATTTACAAAACTGGGCGCGAACCCACGCTATATATAGGCTTGTATGAGCTGTTAGATCCAATGACGTAACTCATTGAGCCACCCGGTACCCTTTTATTTATCTGCATTCAATGATTATTTTTTTTATGCACAATTTTTAAGAAAAGTGTCATTTCGGCATATTTTTTGCTAATTAATTTACCTTTTTTTAATTACTATAAATGTATTCATCAAAATTGTCTTGCTGTTTTCATTGACATTATTTAGATCTGACAGATGTAAAATTTATATTTTATTGTGTTAATTTTAGAGTATAATTTTTACAAATGTATATGACATGTTAATCTGAGTATTTTTATATTTTGGTAAATAGATTTAGTCAGTGTTTGGGAATTATATATGATCACGTTTACCCTATAGAAGTAGTTGATGTACTTGATAACTTGTACATGGACTGTCGATCAGTCAGCCACTATGGAACAGAAATGCTGATGCATCGAATTTGGATTATTTTATTTATTTTTGGCATTTTGATTTATTTGAAACCTTAATTTATTTACATTTTTGTACTTACTTTTTAAAATTGAAAACTAACTTTTACCTTTAGCATTTTGAACTTTGTAAAGTAATTTTTATTTGGAACTTGTTTGGTATCTTCAGCATAACAGATACTGAAACAACTTGTTGACATGCATAAAACTTGGTGGCTTTGTATTTCTATCCATGCATATATACATTTATGCATTCTTTGTAAACATAGGTGGGTCGTAAACAAGGCCACATGTGTTAACCAATCAATCCTTCACTAGAAAGATCGGACAATTTTTAAATTTATGTTGATAAGAGAATAAAAATTAGCGATAAAAAAGGTCACACTGATTGAAGGAAACAGTTTAAAAGGAATTAATAAGAAAATGTTAAAATATCTTATCAGAAACCACAAGCTTTATCATGCTATTGAATCCAGCAGGTACATTAAATAATATTTTGATAATGCATACACATGTATCAGTATGTACATTGTATATGTAGGTAAATAAATCAGGTGTCAGTATGTTATTTAAGAGGACATTAAAATAAAGTCTTATAAATTTCAGGTAGAAGAACCAGATCCTGACCCTGGAGTAACTTTACTTTATTATCTGAGAAAAAAATGTATCCTTCATTTAAATTATATTTCAATATTAAGTTAGATGTTTGCAAATCTATACAATTTCTGGATACATTGATACAGTGTACATGTGTTGTTGACTAAAATATAATATGATTAACATATACAAATCATTCAAATCACACTTGACCTTTTCTAGAATTACAACATTAACATTATATTATATAGAGCAACATTAGTGACAGTACATATAAATATAGATTTTCCATATGTTTCAGAATTTAAATTAGACATAGATATATTTTCACACCAAAAAATGGGATATTTTACTATAGAGAGTGGAAAATGAGTTATCCCCTGTTTGATACAAATGTGGGACATTGATTGGTCAATGCATACAAAACCCATGCATCAGGCAGTAATTATGTACCGTCACAGGGGCCTTTACGTTGTTATACATGTCAAACTTGTATAACCTTAAAGTGCTTTGCATCATCATTGCATTGAAAATTAACTTGTTCTCGCCATGATATAGCTGAAAAATTGCTGAGTTGGAATTACATTTTGTAAGCAACAATCACTCACTCAAAGTGCTTTGCATCCCACAAGGATGTCTTGAAAAAAAAACCCCAAAAAACCTCCCTATCAATACAGAAAAAACAACAATGCAGCATTGAGATATAAAGGATCTAACACCGGTAAGAGGGAAAGATGGAAAAATCTCAGACACCCAAAGGAAAGATTTCTGGTCTCCAACGAGGCTCCGCCGAGTTGAAGACCAATAGAAATCTTTCCTGCGGGTGTCTCATATTTTTCCGTCTTGCCCTCTTTCCAGTGTTTGATTCTTTTTCTCACTAATATTTTATTGAAAGTACAGTATTTTCCTTCATACATGAAATATGACGTTACACATATTTTGACGTCATTAAAGAATGACGTCAAAGGTACGGAAAAGGATATCTAGAAATACGAAAAAATGAAAATAAAAGACACAAAATTATAATTCAACTATCAGACAGGGTATATAATGTGACATTCCCGGCTTAGGTTATATATTTAAGCGATTTTATTGATACAATGACATTTTGCGAAACGTAACATTTTTATGGGAAAAGTAGCGTGAAATTCTTATCTCACCCACGGGTTGAGACAAGGATATCTCACACTGCTAAAAATAGGAACTGTGCTGTCTCATTAGTGAGAATTTAATATCCCTACTGTATTGATGACCATGTTTACCGTGTGTGTAACATTTGTTGATTTGCTCTACATGAAACTTTGCTTTTGATGTTATTTCAAATTTGTGTCTCAAGTTGCTTGAATACAGACATTTACAATATTTTCACATTTTTGCTATCTGAATTCTTAATTTATTTTATCATACCACTAGCTCATTCAAGACACATTTTTTCATCAATAGAATTCTTGAACCTATCACTGGTGATGTCATGAATATGCGCCATATACAAAAAAACTAAATTACAACAAAACAAGACCGAGAAATGTTGAAAATTGGCTAATTGTAGGGTGATGCCCATAAGTATCTCAGATAACTGATAATGTATTGCATTTTTTTATGAACATTGGAGATACATAAAGAAGAAAAATAAAAAGGACAAATGGTTTCCAAATATTGATATTGTTACAGATTAAAGCAACTTCGAATTTAGAATGACCTCTTTCCTGCACAGACAAATAATGAGCTTTATTGAATTATCTCCCTTTGCTAAGCTGTAAAATAATACAAATGTATCATGTTACTCAAATCTTCACAAACGGTTAAACCCAATAAAAGATGACAATATGATATCACACTTTTTCCTTGGTTCTTGTAATATTCTTATTGACTATATGATAGCACACTTTTTCCTTGGTTCTTGTATCTTATTGACAATATGATATCACACACACTTTTTCCTCGGTTCTTGTAATATTCTTATTGACAATATGATATCACACACACTTTTTCCTCGGTTCTTGCAATACTCTTATTGACAATATGATATCACACACATTTTTTCCTCGGTTCTTGTAATACTCTTATTGACAATATGATATCACACACACTTTTTCCTTGGTACTAGTAATACTCTTATTGACAATATGATATCACACACACTTTTTCCTCGGTTCTTGTAATATTCTTAATATTTTTTTTCTTGTATATTCATGGATATGTGTGAGAGTGGGGCGACATGTCTATCCACGCACTTGTTTCAGTGAGATAGCACTATAAAAATCCAACTACTCATGTTGGTCTAGCACAAAGCGAATCTCATCATCATCTCATTGAAAATTAACTTGTTCTTGCCATGATATAGCTGAAAAATTACTGAGTTGGCATTAAACAACAATCACTCACTCACTTATTATTTTTTCTTGTATATTCATGTAATACATGGCCAGAGTGATAATAGATTTCCAGATAAACATTTATTATAGACAATTGATTGCAGTACATGTATGTTATTTTCTTTTACTACATAAAAAAAGGATGAGCTGTGCAGTTTTATACATGTTTTTAAGCTGTTGAATTACTATTGAAGAATGGTATTCAAATGACAGCATAAAGACTGTAGAAAATAAACCATTAATACATGTATCCTTAACAGCTTTAAGTATGTCTGACAGGAACAAAGCTTGGTTGTGGAGAAGGGGGTTGTGGTGCATGTACTGTAATGATATCAAAATACATATCAGAGACAAAGGCTGTCAGGTATATTATACAGAGATTCAGGGACCTATCAGTGTTATAGATTCATTGTTCAAGCACATCACTTATGACAGGGACCAACAATTGTTATGGATTCATTGTTCACTTATGAATGTATCAGTGACTCTTCTACAAAATCCAGCAGAAAAGACATGTGTTTTGGGATGCACCTGATAGACACAGAATGTATTCATGTTGACCCCTAATGCTACCCCTAAAGGAGTGTTTTTATATCTTCCAAATCGCGACTAGTAAACAGACGATACAGAAAATAGGGAGCAAGTGCATAGATCAAATTTTAATTAGATTGGATATGCACATGTACCATGTACTCATATCAACATAGAGAACTATTGAAATATCATCAGGCCAATTAAAAAATATACTAGGTATTATGACATAGGATTTAACCAGTCAGCTTGTTATATCTTTTTCCAATAAGTATTATTATCATGATGTAGCTGTTATCTTACTGAATTAGTCCTAATAAATACCAATAACCCTAACATTAAAGGTAGACAACTCTGTGTGAAATGCAACAATTTGCAGTGATATACATATGAATTATTTATTTGTAAAAAAAAAAATACTATATTTCTTTTTTAACATTTTTCAAGGAAATAAATTCTCTTAGATTTGTATTTTTAATTTTTTCTTATACATGTATTTATAGACACTTTTCATGCAATGCATGCTTAGCACCATTATGTTCAGTACACGGCATGGCTGTTACCACTGTTGAAGGAATCGGCAGTATCAAAAATGGACTTCATCCTGTACAGGTTTGTAATTTACTATATGATGGAGGGGATGTTGTGGTCATGATTGTATGGTAGTTGGATTTACAACTATCTATGCAATCAGTGTCTATCACCTCAAAGAGTTCGAATCCTGCTCATGGCGAGGTGTACTCGATATAACATTATGTGATAAAGTTTGTCAGTGACTTGCGGCAGATTGATGGTTTTCTCTAGGTACTCTGGTTTTCTCCCAATAAAACTGACCGCCACAATATAGCTGAAATATTGTTGAAATATTTTTACTATATGATGGTGGAAAGATCCATAATCAGAAAGTAGATTTGTTGGAGTTTAGTATTTTTTTCCAGAAACTTACCTTGAATGAATATTAAAGCTTCTGTCCAATCAACATTAAGTCTTGGAATAAAATGTAGTCTCAAAATAAGGGGGAAATATTGATTAAGTCTCTAAATATAATATTGAAAAACTTTAATCAATGTTTTTATGTATTTGGCCATAGATTATACAAATTTGTTCATATTATGCACCCCTTCTCGGTCCTGAAAATCATGGTAAGATGTTAATTCTGCTGTCTTTTTTCTTTCTTTTTGTTTTTACACAGGAAAGAATAGCCAAATCCCATGGTTCACAATGTGGATTTTGTACTCCTGGTATTGTAATGTCAATGTATACCTTATTGAGGAACAACCCTCAGCCAACTTCAGCAGAAATGGAGAATGCTTTTGAAGGTAGTTATTTCACAGTTCTAGTTTAAAATCTTATAATAATTAATCAATTCACAATGTGAGAAATTAATGAATTGTAGATTCTTTTCAACTTTGTACAAACAAATTTTATTCATGAAAATATGTTCATATGTAAATTCATGATATTTTGATTTACTTTCCAGACTGCAACTGTACTGAAAAAAAATGAAATGGCCATCTTGATTGTGATCCTATGGTAATTGGATTTACAACTACCTATGCAATCGGTGCCTATTGTTTGTCTTTTTTCTTTTGGTCATTGTCTTATCTGTCCTAATTATGGCTGATGATTACCCCTTTGGTATCTTATAACTTTTTTAATGCAAAAATATATTCAATATTTACAGGTAATCTTTGTAGATGTACAGGTTACAGACCAATACTGGAAGGTTTTAAAACATTTACTAAGGTAATTCTATTATATCAATATTTAATTGCTTTTGTCCTGATAAAAAAAATCATCTCACAAAATATAAACGGATCAAGCATCATTGAAAAGGGAGTTCTTATCAAGAAACAAGTTACTCGTGTATTACTAATACTAGATATACCATAATTGGTCATGTCACGTATAATATGCACCTCTTCTGTACAGTGGACTAGATGTATTAATGTATAATATACCCCCATTCTATCAGGCATCTATTGCCTAGTCTTAATTTACATTTTAGGCATGCTATAATGAACTTGTATAAATTGTTTCCTTGTAAAAAATTTGATATCTTTGTAGTGACTTTCAGCTTACTTTATCCCTCATCTCTAGAATATGCTGATATTTCCTAATAATATCATCAATCTCTTTGACTTTGATACTACAGCAAGGTTTAAATGGTACTAACGTAAGTGTAAATTAGCTTTCTGGCTTATTCTGTTGAAAACGCACCGAAGATGAACAGATAATTTTTAGAACAAAGAAGTAAATATTATACAGTTGGTTTAGTTTGGTTTATGGTGTTCAATGCCACTTTCAACAATATTTCAGTTATATCGTGGCGGTCAGTTTTATTGGTGGAGAAAATCGGAGTACGCGGAGAAAACCACAGACTTTTTGCAAGTCACTGACAAACTTTATCACATTAAATATTATGCATATACACAACTGTTTACAGTATTTGTAATAAAGAGGTAAGATATTTTATATGCGATTATTAAAATTACTAGATCATGTTTTATTTGATAGGAGTACTGTCAGATGGGAGAGAATTGTTGTAGAAATACAGCAGGTCAATGTAATGGTGCAGGGGAAGATATGGTATGTACAAAACGTATATGGTATACATTTACAGGTATTTCAGTGAAGTTCGCTACAACAAAAGGGTGCTCCTTTTGGAGGTCAAATTTCCAGAACCAGCCTTGCAATTTAAGGTCTTTCCATTTTATTCAAAGTACAAAGTCTATTTCTTGTGGTTATTAGTTTGAGTTTCCCTGGATGACTTGAATATTGTGATAATTTTATGTAAAACTGTCTGCTCTTGACACTTCAGCATACGTCGTTCAGCTATAAAATAGAATAAATGAACAATTTTTATATCCCCATCACTGGGGCATTAAGTTTTACCCATGTCAGTAACGTCCATCTGTACATCCATCCCGTCCGACATTTGGTTTCCGCTTGATAACTTTAGTTCCCATGCAAATCATTTCAAATTGATACATAAGGTCAGGGATTGTCAAAGACAGCCTAAGCTTAATTTCACACTTGACCTCATTTTCTGTTCTGGAGTTATGGCCCTTGATTTACCCCCCAAAAAGAGCTGTTTATTTTAGCTGGAAGCGGTGTCATCCATGTTCTATGGACACATTCTTTAATATTTTAATAAGGACTTTTCCAAGGACAAAATTCTATGTTTAATTCAATAAAAATAATGCATTTACATATATAATGGTATCTCATGTTATGTTTCCATTACTTAAAAGTTTCCTTTTGATAAAAAAAAAAAATGCTAAATTGGTAAATTGGTAACACACTGATGATTTTATTGTTACATCCTAGACATAATACTTTACATAAAAGATATACTTCCTGTTTACGACATCTGTTTGTATAAGTTACTGTTAAACAAACAAAGTTGCCTCATGATCTCATGATCTCATGACCATTTTGATTTAAAATACCTGTACCTTCGTTGTTGATACAACATGTTATCATATAACATGCATACTGGTTAATACATTAAATTTTCTGTAGACTAAAATCCTTAATAAAACCAGTACTCTGCATCACCTTATTCAATTGTAAAATTAATTTGTACAGATAACCCTATTGTTTTATACACAAAGTATGTTTTATTTCTGAGGGTCTTCTACATTTTTTTAGTTGAGGAAATTAATTTATGAAATTTGTTCATACCATGATATAGCTGAAATACTACTAAAGTTTACATTAAACACCAATCCATCAATTTCAAAAATCATAGCTGATGTTTATTGTTTTTTCTCCCATTATTACGGTGTTTTAACCCCACTGAACCAGTGGTGGTAAAATCTGTAATCCTTTAGAGGATTAAAATGTCTCGTGCCTTTCCCCGCATTAATTTCAAACTCATAAATTTCTAATTTTGAAATAAAGTTCGTGTTAAATAATGGGAGAAACAAATTCTCCTTCAGTTGCCCATGTGGGTTACGATATTTCTCCACTCTCGAGAGTTAAATTTAAAATTTAATTCTCTTGAGTGTTTAAACAGATAAGATACCCAAGCTTATCTATCACCTGTTGACAGTTTAAGTAATCATAATGTTTTGTTGGTTAAAAGAATATCTTCATACTTAAAATATTTGCTTGCAATATTAAAAATAATAATTCTGATATGAAAAACAACAATCCTGCCTCTCCCTGTGTCTGTGCATTTCATGGTACCCGGAGTGCCCACTATAGAAAAGCTCACTATGTAAAATATTTTGTCTTGCATTTCAGGTTGAAAATGGAGAGAAGAGTGAATTTTTACCTTTAGATTCCACACAGGATCCTATATTTCCTCCAGGATTAAGGGTAAAAACCAAAATGTTCCATAGATTCATTGATTATTTTATTGTTAGTTATGAGTGTATGTATTTTATTGGTGAATTATTTCAGTTTATTGATGGGCTAAAACTTTCGTAAGCATTGTTTTTTTTTACTTTCTATTTAATTTGTTTCTATTATACATATGGGACATACGTGTCAGATATAGGTTTAGGTTTATGGTGTTTAACACCACTTTCAACAATATTTCAGTTATATCGTGGCGGTCAGTTTTATTAGTGGAAACAGGAGTACCTGGAAAAAGCCAACGACATGTTGCAAGTCACTGACAATCCTTATCACATAATGTTGTATCCAGTACACCTCTCCATGAATAGGATTCGAACTCACAACTTAAGTGGTGATAGGCACTTATTGCACATGTAGTTGTAAATCCAACTACCATATGATCACGACGATGACAGCCCCTCTGTCAGATCTAATATTGTGAGATTTTATTTGTCATTATTTGTGTTAGGGTGCATGTTTTGTTTTTGGTCATCATGTCGGGGTTTTTTAAATTGAAATATATTTCCAACTCAAAGTTGAAATAAGCTACTCATAGATTTTGAATGATTATCTTAAACGCATCTGTCAAAGCATTTCAGACAGCTGAACCTACACATTTATTACAGATTTACTGGGTTTGTAACAAGAGTAAGATGATGGATGCCACATGTGGAGCAGGAACTGCTTACCCTTCCAGAGCACCTGAGTTCACCCCCGGTTTTTAGTGGGGTTCATGTTGCTCGATCTTTAGTTTTCTGTGTAATGTTTTGTAGATCGTTGTTTGTCCTTTTTCTTTTGGCCATTGTATTGTCTGTGCTTCTTAGATTTACGGCTTCTGATTACCCCTTTGGTATCGTAGATTTACGGCTTCTGATTAACCCTTTGGTATCTTAGATTTACGGGTTCTGATTACCTCTTTGGTATCTTAGATTTATGGGTTCTGATTACCTCTTTAGTATCTTAGATTTACAGGTTCTGATTACCCCTTTGGTATCTTAGATTTATGGGTTCTGATTACCTCTTTGGTATCTTCAAACTTTCATTAATGGAAGAGAAGCAGAGAAATTTTAAGCAATCCTACACATCATACTATTTACATTAATAAGAAAACCACATTAGATTGAATTAAATTTATTGTGTTTTCAGACAGACGAGTTTGATGCAGAAAATCTTTACTTTAAAGGAGAGAAAGTTGAATGGTATAGACCGACATCACTTAAGCAGTTAGTTGAACTAAAGTCTAAATATCCAGATGCCAGGCTTGTGATTGGAAATACTGAAGTGGGTGTGTAGCTTTAATTTTTATTAAGAATATTTCTTTTTTTTCTAATCAAGGAAATGAAGTGTAGCAAAAACAATTTTGGACTTCTACATTTGTTTACTGTTAAAAACCTTCATAACTAGCAGTTGTTTATTTCCTTGATTGTATACATATTGTTTTGTCTATGTGTAAATTAAAAACAAATTAAAAGAGCAAAGTTCAATATTTGCATAACTATTTTATAATATGCAGAGATCCTTACAACTCACCTAGACGAGTCTTGGACTCGCCATTTTCAGTTGGGACTTACTAAAGTTATAATTGTTTTTATTCTTGCAATGGTGGGATCACCAAAATTTTTAGAAATGTCTTCTGGACTCATCAAACTGAATTGCTTAGAAGTATCATTGTTCCTGGATAGCTTTCAAATGTGAATGAAAGTGTACCTGACATGATCCTTTACATGATGCTTTTGGATGTTCATGGATCAATGGATAATGAAAAATAAAAAGACCTAATCTAATTAAAATTAAATCTCTAATTGCCCTCCCTTTCTGATATGTTGCACATAAAGATCTAACCATACATTTAGGTGACCTTTTACGATGAAGTTAGATATATTTTAATGACATTTACATAGCATAAAATTTATGTTTGAAAATCTTTTAATCTTTGGCTGCGACCTATACTAACATATAGGATGATTTTGCCTGATCTTATCCATTAATCAACACTTTTATCGGTAATTTGTTACAGTTTCCTTTGATCTTTACTACCCGATAAATTTAATAACAACGTTCAGTTGACCACCGACTCCTGATACAAGAAATTATCAGCTGTTGGTCATTTGTCATGCGCGTCTAATGTTTTTTAACGTCTAAACCTTTCATTAAAAAAAAGGTCAAAACAAAACAAAAAAATCGCAAAGGCCTGTGTTAAAATTGTGAAATTACCGATAAAAAAAATATTAGTATTAAAAAAAAGGTCAAAACACAACAAAAAAATCACAAAGCTGTGTTAAAATTGTGAAATTACCGATAAAAAAATTATTAGTATTTTTTCGCTCGACAAGGATTATCAGGTCCCTATCAGATTCACTCTTCGAGCTCATCTGATATGGACCTGATAATCCTTGACTTGCAAAAAAAATACTAATAATTAATATTTATTACCATATGTCATAAAATAAATGGCTGTCCCATTGTTTAAACGGAGAAATTTTTCAATTTTTAGAACACTACTATTATTTGGTTTAGTGCATTTCTTATGGACACGGAACGTTAATGTTTTCAATAATCATCAACATATACATGAAATTATATACTGTTTACTGTATATCAATTATTTCCATCTGCAACTATTATAGGCCAGCTGAATACAGTCATGAAAGTTTGCCATTTCAACATGTAAATTAAGGAAGTCTCCTTAATTTTGAATTTGTATCTTTGAACCACTATTCTGGTACCAAACTGGAACATTATTAGGTGTGACGATAAATTTGTTCACAGTATGACTGTAATAAAAGTTCAGTTACGAGGGTCATGGCCCCTATCACCGTGGTTACTAGTGATTAAAATTTTTAATGATATATGAATTATTTCTGTCTTCAACAGGTGTAGAAGTGAAACTAAAGAATATGCATTACCCAGTTATAATAGGTGTGACACATATACCAGAACTTAATGAAATTACAAAAACTGAAAATGGAATCAAGTTTGGGTCATCAGTGACGTTAACAGATATAGATAGCACCTTAAAAACATATATTGATCAATTACCAGGTATGTATACTCAGGAAATTAAAATTGATCACATACGGGTTTGGGTTTGTGGTGTTTATGTCACTTTAAGCATCCTAAGTAACCTTAGTTTATGTAATATTTTGCCACAACCATTATCTTTCAACTTTATTAAAACTTTGCACAGGGATTACACACACATTGAATATATACACTTTATAGTTAAGCAGATTGTTTTACAAATTTTTTTTGAATTGCCATTGATCTAGGCCAATCCATGTCATGTGGTTGTTTTGATCTATTCACAGAGGGTCGATTGTTTTTCCCTTCACAATTTAAATCGTTATAACTATGAAATAAATATTATTCAACCCTAATTAAAAAATAAATAATAATAATAAGAAATAAGAACAAGCAATGTTGATGTAAACTTTAATATAATGAATAAATCGACAGTGACTTGCGGCAGGTCGGTGATTTTCTTCGGGTACTCCGGTTTCCTCCACCAATAAAAACTGACTACCACAATATAGCTGAAATATTGTTGAAAGTGGGGATTAAACACCATAGTCCTTACCCATATCATAAATCTTTAATCTGAATGATTCAGAATAGATCCAGGAGCATTTTATAATTATATGTTTAATTTATTTGACAGATTATCAGACCAGAGTATTCCAGGCTATGGTAGATATATTGAGGTGGTTTGCTGGTCATCAGATCAGAAATGTAGCTGTAAGTACATATATTTTTCTCAATTTTTGTTCACGTAATTGAAGCCATCATTTGGTGTCGGCTGTTAATATACATGTATATAATTAATAGGTTTTTAGATAGGTTTTCTATTGGAAGGATAGAACCTATCCATTATGATGCAATAAATGTAACAATATCACTACCATGCTAACTTAAGGTGATGCCATACACTTCAGGTAAAATTTGATCTGCTCATTTAATTTTCTTATTTTTTTGGCAGTGTGTTCGAATATATCCACTGTAATAAATATCAAAATTTTAGCAAATTCCAACCAACAGACTCAGAGCTATAAATTCACTAGCCACATAGCAGCTTTTCTCGCTGTGGTTTTGATCACCGAGATGCTTGAAATCTGCATACAAACATCATATGATCAAAACGTTCAATTGATTTTAAAGAGTTATCTCCCTGTAGTGTATGGTTCCCCCTTAAATAAATAAATTTGAGGATTAGGAATTCTTTGTTTACCATGTGATGTCAACAGAGCTACTTCTTTCTAAATACCTTCCAATGAAAGTTCACCACATCAACGATCTGACAAAATCAAACAAATAGAATTGTTATTATCATCAGTTGTGTATATATGGGTATTGTTATATTTATGCATGATTGAAATGTCCTCAAGACGAACATATTTCAATGACCATAATATATGTGAATAGCTGTATAAAACGCCGAACCTCGTTCAAATGTTAATTACAGAATATGCAGAGGTTGCCCTTAATTTCATCACCTGCTTTCATTCACTGTCAGACGTGACATGGTAACCATATTATGAATGAATTACTGTGATAATCGGCAAACATCGTTGATTTTGTAATTACACATTATACTGATGTTTGCCTTCTTTCTGCAGTCGCTGTCCCAGTTCCAACTTCCTTTAGTTTTTTTGTTACTAGCAGACACTTTGCCAGTCTGAAAAATGTAAAACTTTTTGAGAAAAGAAATTATATCAGAAATGGGAGGCCATTCGAAAAGTAGAAATCTTGCATTTAATGTGTTAATCTTTTGAATTTGTTTTACCTCCTTAGAATGAAAGGACCTGGATTTCCAACATCATATGTCATGGTCATTTTTTTTTTTTTGTGTTCAGTGAATTGAGTTAAGGTGAGAGGTGATAGTTCATTTTGCTGATCTTGGTGGAATTGATGACCGTCACTGTTTAAACTTTCTTTTCATAAAGAGCCAAAATGTCAAGTTACACTTTTACTTATTCAAGTAATCTTGTTCTTCATATCACAGTAGGAAACTTGAATATTGAGTGTTAAATCTTTACCTATTGTTTATAGGCAGTTGGAGGTAACATAATAACAGCCAGTCCAATATCAGACTTAAACCCATTGTTCCTAGCTGCTGGGGCAGTTTTAGAAGTGGAATCAGCAGGTAATTAATAATTAGTCACAAAATTTTGCAGCCTTGCATTTTATGCATCTTTTTTTTTTGACAAAAAACATGGTATAAAAGGAAAGATATTGTTTTGTAAGACATATGTAAAAAAAATTAAATGTTTGAAAAATAGTATTAGGCTGTTTTTGATTGTTAATGTTATTAAATCTTGTCAGTTTCAAAATTTTGGTATTTGGTTGTTTAATCCTCACATCCAATGCTGCTTATATCTAACAGGTGAAGAGATTTTGGTGGATTAGAGGTTAAAAATGATATGTTGTTTATAATAATCTCTATCTTTTTACAGATGAGATATAGCTCAGCTACTACGTTCTATTTAACTTTATTTTCTACATTTTTGCAGACGAATCAAGAAGAAATATTACAATGGACGATAAATTTTTCCTTGGATACAGGAAGACAGCTTTGAAACCAGATGAAGTGTTATTGAACATTACTCTACCATTTACTAGTAAAGTAAGTAAAGTGTGACCTCTGAAATCTAGTCATCTTTAGAACTGATGAATTCTAACACTGTATTGTAGGCATGAATTTTTTAAGTGACCAGAAATATTAAACTCTACTTAAGACGTTTAATGGAGCCATGTTTTATTGTTTAATAAGTAAAGTTTGAAGATACCAGAGTAGTAATCAGAAGTCGTAAATCAAAGAAGGACAGATAACACAATGGACAAAAGAAAAAAGACGAATAACGATCTTCAAAGTACTACACAGAAAACTAAAGATTGAGCAACACACACCTCACTAAAAACCGGGGGTGAACTCAGGAGCTCTAGAAAGGTATGCATGTTCCTGCTCCACATGATAAATTAATTTCTCTTGTACAATAAATTCTAACTAATGATGCTCAGCAGGTATTGTTTTACACATCAATATGATTACCAGATTAAATTTGTTTTCTGTTTTGAAAAGTCCATGGTATTCTACATTGATGTTTAATTGCAGCTTTTCATAGAGGTGATTATTTTGCATTTGTTGCATAAGTCAAATGTGTTCCAAAAAATCATTCTAAATATACATGTACATGTGTATAATATATGAAATGGCATGTACAAATTAAATATTAATTAAAGAGATACTTTGTTTGTTGACAGAATGAATATTTTGGTGGATACAAGCAAGCTCATAGAAAGGAGGATGATATTGCTATTGTAAATGCAGGTTTTAGAGTTTTGTTTGAAGATAATAGTAATGTTATTAAGGAGATGGCTATGGCTTTTGGTGGAATGGCTCCTACAACAGTGATGGCTGTTAAAACTATGAAGGAAGTCGTTGGAATGTAAGAGAAGAACTTGTTATTATTTTCATATATGTATACAGTCAAATCTTATGGTCACCTCTATTAAGCAGTCACATGTATTAAAAGGTCACATATATGTTTGTCCTGTCATAGAAAATTTCATATGAATTGTACCTCTTTTAAGAGGTCACCTGTCTTATAAATCCACTTTTTCTTTGTCTCAAAGTGACCTCTTAATACAGGTTTCACTGTATATTGATTCAGGGGACACATTGAGATATAAACTCACATCCAGTGATGATAGATGAGAGTATCAGATTTTTCCAGTATATATTCATTGTATAAAATATAAACTACAAATCTCATATTTACTTATATTTGATTGGTTTATATCAGTATATATGCAAATTTTATATTACATTCCTATTTTATGTAGAATACAGAAATAAATTTTCTTTATATATTTCAGGAAGTGGGATGATGACTTGATAGGAAAAATTTGTCAATTAATGTCAGATGACCTGCAGCTGACACCTGGAGCTCCTGGTGGGATGGTAGAGTACAGACGTACTCTGACTACAAGTTTCTTCTTCAAGTTCTATCTTACAATACAATTACAGCTGCAACAACAGGTATTGTCATATTTTAGCTAAAGATAAGTAACATACCTTTCAGCATACACTTAAAATTCTCAGGAATATCTTATTATTTATTCAATCAAACTTGCCCATGCAGTCACCTGTATTAAAAGGTCACCTTTTCCTTGTCCTGTCATTGAAAATGTCATTTTTTTCATTCTATTAAGAGGTCACCTGTCTTATAAAATCCACTTTTTATTTGTCCAAAAAATGACCTCTTGATATAGGTTTGACTAATTTTAGTTAAGTTAGAACAAGAGTTTATAAAATGATCATTTTCAAAGTTGACCCATCCCTAGCTCATTTCTATAAAGTTTATATATATATATATATGATAGACTCAGATCGACGTCCAGACTCAAATCGATGTCCGGACTCAAATCGGCGTCCACTTCTCAAATCGCCGTCCACTGGCGTCATTATCTCAAATCATGGTCCAATTTTAGGATATTCTCAAATCGGCGTCCATTCCAAACTCGCATATCTATAGGCCCGTTTACACGATCAAAGTTTGCCATAAAAAATAATTGTAATGACAGTTTGGTTTTGCGTGGTTTTTTTTATCTGTTTCTTAAAGTTGTTGTTTTTTGTTTTGTGTGTTTTTTAAAACATTTTCCCATTCATTAATATTATTTAGGGTTATGGTTAGGTTTAGGGTTATGGTTAGAATTAGGGTTGGGGTTGGGGTTAGGGTTAGGACTAAGGTTAGGGTTAGGGTTAATGTTAAGTTAGGGTTAGGGTCCGCTAAAGTAGAATATGCAATGTACTCTGAATCTGGTCTTGTCCCTTCTCCATCATTGTTTCAAAACCATGTCCTAACGGGTGTGACGTCATTTGAAGTATACGTCAGTGACGTAATTGGACGTCGATTTGAGAAAGTGAAAAACAGCCATATATTTGAGAATTGGACGCCGATTTGAGTATTGGATGTCGATTAGAGACTGGACGTCGATCTGAGTCTTACATATATATTGTTAAAGTTTTTCTTGCCCTAAATATAGCTGAAATCTCGTCGGTAAGAAATAGAAGTTGTAATTATTTGATTAGTGTCAAAAACTTACTTCTTGTAAATAGTACAAAAATACCTGTTTTAGGTGCCTGGTAGTGGAAAGAAAGTCCCTGCATCATATAAAAGTGCCACTCCCACCTACCATAGGGACCCTAGTAAAGGTACCCAGATATATGAGGAGGTATCTCCTGGGCAACTTCCACAGGATGCTGTTGGACGACCTGTGACCCATCTTTCTGCCATCAAACAAGCAACAGGAGAAGCTGTATATATTGATGATATGCCAACATATGAAGGTATGTGTACACACCTGTAGGCAAGGGGTCGTTGGTTCATACAAACACCTCTGAAAACCAAGAAGAGCTATTAAAGTCAAGATTGTGGTTGAATTATGACTATTAAGATGTTGATTGTACTATGGCTATTAAAGTCTGGATTTTGAATCTATGGACCCCCTCCCTCTGAATAATCCTGGCTATGGTCCTGGGTGTATGTTTTTTTTTTTGGTTCAACAAAATAACCTGTTCAAAGTAAGATATATTAGTTAAAAGTTAAAAATGCCAGGTAGTCATACATTTTTAAGCTGTCATAGATTGTAATTTGGAATTCATTATACCCTGTGCGTTTGTTGTTGAATCTTATATATTATGTTAATTCTAACTTAGTCAATAATTTTGCATCAGAATAGAATTTATAATGAGGTACAGTATGCCACCCATTGACATACAGAATGACAGTTAAAGCTGGATGTAGCGTTACAGTGAAACCTGTCTAAATCAAACCTTCTTTGGACAAACTTTTGTGTTCAGAATAGACAGGTGTTCGGTTAAATTAACAGAGATTTCATACATTAGGACATTATTGAAAGTTTGGTATTTGCAGGATTTGTTTTAGACAGGTTTCATTGTAACAAAATAGAATTGTACTGTTTTATATTTACGGTGTCGAGGTGTACTTGATACAGCATTATGTGGTCAAGTTTGTCAGTGATTTGTGCGAGGTGTACTTGATACAGCATTATGTGGTCAAGTTTGTCAGTGATTTGTGGCAGGTCAGTGGTTTCCTCAATCAATAAAACTAAATGCCACGATATAGCTGAAATATTGTTGAAAGTGGCATTAAACACTATAAACCAAACTTTTATATTTATACCTTATTTTATTGTAGGAGAATTGTACCTAGCATTAGTGACCAGTAAAAAAGCCCATGCTAAATTGCTGAAGGTTGACCCAACTGAAGCCTTGAAGATGAAGGGTGTGGTCGACTTTATCTCTCACAAAGATGTTCCTGGACATAACACATGGAATATCTTGCCAGAAGAAATATTTGCGTCGAATGAGGTAATTTATGTAATTTTTAACATTAAGCTTTCCAACAACGGACAATAAATGTGTACAATATTGATTTTTTTTTTTTTATTTGGTGTTTAATGCCACTTTCAACAATATTTCAGCTATATCATGGTGGCCAGTTTTAGTAGTGAAGGAAGCCGGTGTACCCGGAGAGAACCACCGACCATGGGCAAGCAACTGGTAAACTTTATCACTTGCGGCTGCGAGTCGAGTGCACCTTTTTTTTTTAATTTACAAAGCCGTGCATAAACACACGCCATATTGGTGATAGGCTTGTATGAGTTGTTAGATCCAACAACCTAACTCATTGGAGCCCCCTTGTAAATGATTTGGTAACAGTTTGTTGTTCTCAAAGTGAAAAAACAGAACATGGTTATTGAATTCACATCTGGAATGCTACTTACCTATTTAAATTGATTAATGTATTTGAATGACCTAACTCATTGAGGGCCCGGGTGGCTCAATGAGTTAGGTCGTTAGATCTAACAACTCATACAAGCCTATCACCAATATGGTGTGGGTTCATGCCCAGCTTTGTAAATTACAAAAAAGGGTGCACTCGACTCGCAGCCGCAAGGGATAAAGTTTACCAGTTGCTTGCCCGGGGTCCATGGTTCTCTCCGGGTACTCCGGCTTTCTCCACCACTAAAACTGGTTGCCATGATATAGCTGAAATATTGTTAAAAGTGGCCTTAAACACCAAAATTCAAATTCCTAACTCATTGAGCCTCCTGGGCCCCATGTGTACAATATAAGTATTATATGCATTGATCTTTTGAAGTAAATGATATTATCATTACAGTTTCAATTGCTGATCTTTGAACATAAATAATTGTTTTCTTGGATAATTAGAAGTTAGCAATTAGTGATTGTTAGCTAAATTTGCACCAATATCATGAATACTTGGCTAATTCAAACTAAAATCCCATAAGGTTCCTTCAAGAAGAGCTTGAAGATACCAAAGGGGTAATGAGAAACTGTAAATCAAAGAAGGACAGACAACACAATGGCCAAAAACAAGGACAAACAATGATCTACAAAACACTACAAAGAAAACTAGGAATTGAGCAACACAAACCTCACTAAAAACCAGGAGTGAACTCAGGTGCTCCGGAAGGGTAAGCAGTTCCTGCTCCACTAGTGGCACCCATTGTGTTACAATAGTTGCAAACCAGGTGATAAGTCAATAGGAACCCTTGGTTCAGCAGCTTCATTGTTAGCTCTCGCGGAAATCCTATATAATGATGTTTTATTATCCCCTCGCCAACGAAGTTGCGATGGGATATAGTAACGCTACCGTCCGTCCGTCCGTCCTTCCATAACATCCTTGTGAACACTCTAGAATCAACATCCTTCAATGGATTTTGACCAAATTTGGTATGTACTTAGTCCTTAAGAGCATCTGGAACCCTATTGATTTTCAAGGTCATAGGTCAAGGTCACCAGGTCAAATTTTTACCGCATAGCATCATTGTGAACACTCTAGAATCAACATCATTCAATGGATTTTAACCAAACTTGGTACATACTTAGTCCTTAAGAGAATATGGAACCCTATTGATTTTCAAAGTCATAGGTCAAGGTCAACGGGTCAAATTTTTACCGTGTAACATCCTTGTGAACACTCTAGAATCAACATCTTTCAATTGATTTAGACCAAACTTGGTACATACTTAGTCCTTATGAGAGTCTGGAACCCTATTTATTTTCAAGGTCATAGATCAAAGGTCAAGGTCACCAGGTCAAATTTTTACTGCATAGCATCATTGTGAACACTCTAGAATCAACATCATTCAATGGATTTTAACCAAACTTGGTACATACTTAGTCCTTAAGAGAATATGGAACCCTATTGATTTTCAAGGTCATAGGTCAAGGTCAACGGGTCAAATTTTTACCGTGTAACATCCTTGTGAACACTCTAGAATCAACATCCTTCAATGGATTTTGACCAAAGTTGGTACATACTTAGTCCTTAAGAGAATCTGGAACCCTATTGATTTTCAAGGTCAAAGTCATAGGGTCAGATTTTTAGGTGAGGGGATATGCCACGCTTTGCGTTGCCCTTGTTATATTTAAAGATGAAAATTCAAGTAAAAATTGATGTAAAAAAGAAAGAAATATTATTTTGGTTTGATATTAGGATATATTCCATTGTAGAAACTACAAAATTTTGTTTTTTTTATAGGTGTTGTGTATAGGTTACATTATAGGAGCAATAATAGCTGACACTCAAGATCATGCCCAGGCAGCAGCTAAGGCAGTACATATAGAATATGAAGAGATGGAGGCTATTATAACAATAAAGGTATAGATCTTGCTAGGCTTGTTCCTTGCCTATAATAAAGGGTTAGGGTAAGGATTATGGGGTGTAATGCCACTTTCAACAGTATTTCGGTCAGTGTTATTGGTGGAGGAAACTGGAGTGATCGGAGAAAACCACTGACCTGTTCCAAGTCATTGACAAACTTTGTCGCATAATGTTGTATCGAGTACACCTCACTTGAGTGGGATTTGAGTTCACAACTTCAGTGGTGATAGGCACTGATTGCATAGGTAATTGTAAATCCAACTACTATGCGATCACGACCACCATGGCCCCACTATAATAAAAGAGTGTCTGTATGTATGTATTGCAGACCTGATTTTCTTCCGCTTTAAATCGGAATTCCGCTTTTTTTATTCTGGATTTTACCGTTTTACCGTTACGATTCCTTTTTTATAGTATATTCAATACTTCTGATTGTGTCGATTTCTGCTTTTTTTGTTGTCCTCGTAAAATCAGGTCTGGTATTGGTATGTAAGGAGTAATTGATGCCTTTAAATATTGAATCATACTTTACACAATGAATTATGTCTCCGCAGGGTCTCCAGATTTGACAAATTTTTCGGAGCTCTCATGTTATTGTTGACATTGTACATGTGCATGATGGGACAATACACCAAACAATAACGTCATAATTTCTTTATATAGTTGAACCTCCTTTTCCTTTTAGAATGATGAAAATCAAATAAGGAATGACTTCAGGAGAATGTTTTGAAAATATGAAATATATAGGGAAATACAGTTGACTCTCGTTATCTCGAATTCGATGGGACCATGGAAAAAATTTGAGTCAACCGTAGTTCGACTCAAGAGGAGATATGAAAATACTGTAGTTTGTTTAACGACGAAAGGGAGACAACTCGAACGAAATTTTGAAGAGCTAAAACCAGCATCGCATGTCTCGATTCTCAGAACGATTTTAAACTTATTCAATGTTTTTGTTGCTGTTTTTTTTCTGTTAAATTCTTTGAATGTTGTGGAATGACTGATAACTTCTAGATATCTTTTTTATTTGTGTGTATGATTATGTTTATCTGTTTTGTTGCATTGATTCAATAAAGTGTAGAAGAAAACTATTCTCGACCGAAAATAACGCCAATTCTGAGAAATAGCGTGATTTCCCCTTTTATTACAACTGTTAAATAAGAGTACATTTTTTTTCAAATCTCTCAAAATTTAGAAATTATACATCTTTAATGAAAATTAATTTCCGACAAATAAATCAATTAATAAAATGCTTCCGTTGTGTACTTTTCACAATCATTGATGTATGCCGACCCAAGCTCACTTATTATAAATCGATAATTTTTCATTGTACACATTTAACCTGTGTCATAATAGATTATACCAAGCCAATTCAATTATTATCACTAATGAATTTGACAGATTGTTAAGATAAACATGTGAAATAGCCTAAGGTAAAAATGTCAAAGTCAATGACCGAATGTTTCACCTGTGATCCGATTTGAATCCCAAGGTAATACACATGTTTTGACAGATAAATTCGACTTAACGAATGTAAATAATATGGCTTTCTACATCTCGGGACCAAAACTTTTATTCGAGACAACCGAAATTTCGACTCAACAGGAGTCAAATTATATATATTTATATACAACGAAGTTCAGGAATTCGATAAAAATTTGACTCAACCGGAAATTCGAGTCAACCGAGTTCGAGACAACGAGAGTCAACTGTATCTCAGTGTGGAAACATTTTTTGGCCTGTGAATGTACATGTACTTTACTGCTATAAATCTCATTTCCAGGAAGCTATTGCTAAGGATTCCTATTATGGGAAACCAAAGACGTTAGATTGTGGTCATGTTACTAAAGGATTTGAACAGTCAGACCATGTGATAGAGGGAGAAGTACACATTGGAGGTCAGGAGCACTTTTATCTTGAAACAAATGCTACATTGGCTGTACCTAAAAATGAAGATGGAGAAATGGAATTGTTTGTGTCGACACAAAATCCTACTGAAACACAGGTGCTTAGAATACTAAAAATTTTAATAGTACAGTCAAACCTGCCTTAACGGTCACCTGAAATAAGCGGCCATTCCAAGATCCTCCCGACCGTTTTCGCTATTTATTTTAACTGAATTAAGCGGTCACCTGCTTTACGCGGTCAGCGGCCATCAAAATCGGGACAGAGGACACCCTTTTACTTTGTTAAACGGTCATGTGGCCAAATATTCAAATCCATTCAAATTAGGTTTGTTATGTCAAAATTATAGATTAAATCAATTAACAAACCTGTTCAGGTGTCAACAGCATGGCCTCCGGTGTTTACCACGTCAGGTGATATTTATTTTGATAACTGTTAATTATCATTTGTAAAGAAAACAATTGGATTTCTTAATTGAAACCATGAAGTCATAATCATGAATGAAATATCATTTAATGATAAATTTGAAAGCGTTTGATGTCGTGACAACAGAGTACTTGTAGAGAAAACTCAGATGAAGCCATTCAACAGTCTGTTGTGTACATCGATATCACTAATAAATTTTATGAAACAATATTCATTTAAAATTGCTGAACCCTCTCTTAATAACATTCCAACATCTTGTCAAATTACCGATAAGCTTTTACAAAATACATGTAGATGGTTTTTTTTTATTAGTGTTCAATTACGTGGTATTTGTAGATTTAAATGAAAGATCGTTTTGTTGACAGTTTCGTAAATTTTAAATACACGATTGTGTATTGCCGTATTATGTAAATGGATCATGTTCATGATGTATTATAATCAAATGCCGGTTTCTTTTCTCTCTCGAAGTTTCCTGACAATTATAGAATTTATATAATTGGTAAAATTCAGATAATAACACCTCATCAGAGAATGTTTTTATTTATTTTAAAAAATCAATACTCACGCACATGTTGAAAATACGTACACAATACGTACAAATGATTATCAAAATATTGTATAAATGACTGACTGACATTAAAAAGAATTGGCTAACGTTCCTAAAATCTCAAACCTTGATTAAGAGGTCACCTGTGTTACGCAGCCAATTTCGGACCGTCCCTTCGGTGGCCGCTTAATACAAGTTTGACTGTATTTTTATACTGATAAACCATGGAAAACAACAGCAGAGACTCTTTTGTGCTTTTTTATGGGGGGGGGGGGTGGCATCCTATGAAGTAAACAAAATATTTTACAAACGAAAAACAAAACATACCATACTGTCAGAACAGTTGCAAATTTGAATGGAGAAATCTTTAAGTAAAAGAGGCAACATCGATACCCCTAACACACAAAAACTTGACTGTCCACTTTCCTTGCTTGGTACAGGCACTTCATTAAAAGGTGACAGGGTTAGACTAATTTTATCGACCCAAACCTCCATTCTTAGTAAAATGATGTGGTCATGTAAGTGTTTTAACACATATGAGTAAAATGCTAACCTTCGACATTTGGCTCACTTACTTCACATTAATATTCATTTGAATTGTCATAGGATGTTACCACATTCCTCCCCAGTAAGAGTGGGCTTGTTATATATCAGCATCAAATGACAATATCTTACTTAGTTGTGTGTTCTTTGTTTTTTTAATCACCACAGGTGTGTACATCTTGATAAAATAAAATGAGGATATTAAGTGTAAAAAATTATGATCCAACCTGAAAATTTTGAGAATTGTGACAAAAAGAAATTTTCAGTTGCAATATTCTGGAACCCATCTTTTATTAGTTTTTGGTTTAAAACAAAGACCTTGCTTTAATGACCAGCATAGAGATGAAACAATATTTTTATATGTTCTGTAAATGTGACACAAGAACAACTGGATTGACAATTTTAGTAAATTTGTGAATTTCATGTTTACAACTGCTTTTTTGACTTGAATTATTTTCTTATTATTTCCTTTATAGTTGGTTGTGGCAGAAACATTAAATGTTGCAGCCAATAAAATTTTGATCAGAGTCAAAAGATTAGGTAAGTCTTGTAGAACATGTAAATCTGTTGAAGAATAGAATTGAAATAATTTTAATGTTGCTTCAATTACAATTCTTATTTGTACCAGTATTTATAGGGCACGAAAGTCCCCCATTTATAAAGTACCCTCCCACGTAAGGCCACCTCTTTATGAGGCCAAATTCCAGATTGCACTAAGATAATTAAATACTACAAAATTTTCCCTCTCAAGAGAAATCCCCCCCCCCCCCCCTTATATTTATTTTATTTTTATTGTCGGTTTTTTAATGCCACTTTCAGCAATATTTCAGCTATATCGTGGCGACTAGCTTTAGTGTGAGTCGAGTGCACCCTTTTTTGTAATTTACAAAGTGGTGCGCAAACCCACGCTGTATTGGTGATAGGCTTGTATGAGTTGTTAGGTATTCCAACTACCTAACTCATTGAGCCACCCGGGCCCTCCATCTAATAAGTACACTGTTTCACTGCAGAAAGCTTATGCTGTATTTGAATACCGTATATCTGGGTTTTTTTCGCATGTGGCTAATTTTCGCTATGTTCGCGGCCGTTAAAAACTGCGGAAAATTCCCCGAAAATAATAAGAAAATAACATGGCAATTTAACTAACAGATGTTTACGGCAAGGTGTGATAAATGTCAGATTACCAACAGATAATTGTTTACTTAACAATTACAGGTAGAGGGATAAAGTTGTCATCATTTGTGTTAATTAGTCATTAAATTCAGCTGTGGCTTGATTATTGACCATTAATTATGATTAATATAAAGAACAATTATTGAACCCGAGATCCGTGTCACTGATTTACCAAGCCGAGGCCACACTCGACAATAATTAAAACAATAAAATATTTGCAATCGTAATACAGTTGATTAAAACAATATTGTTATTGCATGAATTATTATTATTGAGAGTGTTAGTTTAATTTTTAATTTTTTTTATTGTTGCTGGGATCGAATAATATCAAACTGCGTGGTCTCAAGGTTCATCTATATACCGAAAACAAAAGAAATGTACTTGTTCTGAAATTCCGATTAATCTGAGTTTTTATGTATATATAATACCAAAAGAAACAAATATTCTTCAAATTGTTGTTATAATGATTTGTTGATAATCCTTTTGCCATAGGTTTATTTTTAGCGAGGATTTTGTCAATCAGCGAAAATAAAACACAATGAAAAATTAACCTGCTGATTTTGACAGAATATCGCGAAAAAATCCAGACGCAAAAAAAAAAACGATATACGGTATACTGGTGAAAATCACATCCATACAGAAAAACTAAATACATGTATAAGCCCCAAACATTAAAGGGGCCATCTTAGTTGTGATCATATGCAATCATTGCCTATCACCACTAACATTGTGAGTTTGAATCTCGCTCATGGCAAGGTGTATTCGACACAACATTATGAGATAAAGTTTGTCAATGATTTGCGGCAGGTCTGTGGTTTTCTCCGGGTACTCCCTTTTCCTCCACCAACAAAACTGACCGCCACGATATAACTGATATATTATTGAAAGTGGCTTTAAACACCATAACCCTAACCATTGAGTCAGTATTCAGCCTGGACTAATTTTTAGAATTGTTTCATTAGTATAGTGTTTATTGTAGGTGGTGGATTTGGAGGTAAAGAAACCAGATCTATCTGCTTGTCTTCAGTTGTGGCTTTAGCAGCTCACAAGTAAGAAATTAATGAAAATATAGCTGTATTATAATTTTGATAGAGATGTCACTTTAAAACCTGCTTTGCAATTTTCATCATACCTAGTCAAATACTTGCCATGCAGCATGTTGCGTCCAACCGTCTTTTACATATTTTCTTCTTAAACCACTGGGCTAAATTAAATAAGAACAGATTGGGGTGTTTTTTTCTTTCTAAATTGTATCCATCGACCCAAAACTCCATCCAATATGGCTCCGTTGCTACAAATAAATTCCTTTAGATGGTCAATATTTCTACAATTTAAAATGGAATGAGTTGAAATTTAAACTATAAAATTTGTGTTATGAATGTTAAACTGACTACTGACACCTGCAAGTGACTCCCAGGATATAAAAGTGAACCTAGTTTCTCCCCTGCTGAGTAGAATCTGTCCAAAAGGAGACAAATCAATTGCACAACTTGCCCTAAAGATTGAACTTAAATGAGTGTGTAGTATTTGGATAATTAAAAGATCCTTGTATGTTTAAAGGCAACTTGTGGTAGTTCCTACTGAGCAACATCTTATTAGGGGGGGGGAGGTGGTAATTGTGTGTTATTGGTGGCCATTTCAAAGGAAAAATTTTCTGACCTGATCCATTATTTCCCCCTTTAAGTTGTGTCAATCACAACATCTATCAATAGACCCATACATGTGCTAAACTTTGACCTACCTGTTTAGTAAATTGTTCTCGTCATTATTGTTGCTCGAGTACTGATCATTTGATGTTAAGTAACAATCGGGCACTAATGACGATTTCTTCAATTGAACAAATTCAAGAAACTTTTAACCATGTTAGCAATTACAGGCTTCATGACACTTTAAATACAACTTAGATACAGTGAAACCTGTCTAAACTGACAAGAGACCAGTTTTATGTGTTCGGAATAGACAGGTGATCGGTTTATACATGTTGAATTAACAAATATTTCCTGCATTTGGACTTTATTTAAAGGTAAGTTTATACAGGATTCCAATTTTTCAGGGTTATGTTTAGACAGGTTTCACTAGTATTATTTTTTACTCGTAGTCTTTTGTAAAACATACAGACGATATATGTACATTGTCAGAAAATAACAGGAAGGAATGCAAGCCTTTGGCCAGCTTTTCTGGCCTGTTTTGCAGTAAGTGCAAATAATTTTATATTTACCGACAATGTACATATATTGTGTTTTTCCTGCAGTGTCAAAAATTCCAAAACAAATTCAGAATTGTCTGAAAAGAAGAGAAGCAAGGGTCGTTTTAAACGTTTTTATGTGTGCACTGTGAAGTCTACGTTTAAGCTGTTACCGTTTCTACATGATTCAAGTACCAGAAAAGCTATTTTACGGTCATTGACCGTATATAGCAAATATTTATCCAGTCAATGCAATTTGACTGCTCAGATAGAACCAGTGCAGGATAAATTTTGATATCTTAGCATGATATTTATAATGATCATTTACTATGTAGGTGGGTATTCTTTAACTTACATTGTACAACACATAGGGAAGTTTTTATTTATGATGGCTGAAATGTTATAAATAAATATCAATTTTAAATTTTTTATTTTTCAATAGAGTAGGGAAGCCTGTTCGTTGTATGTTAGACAGAGATGAAGACATGTTAATAACAGGAACCAGACATCCATTCCTTGGACAGTATAAGGTTTGTATGTAGAGTAAGACTGGCAATCATATCTATCTGTTATATAGCTAGAGTCACATTAACTGTAATAGTCATTTCAAAACAGATTTTGATATTAGAAAAGTGTAGCGCCACTTTCAATAATATTTCATTTATATCGTGGCTGTCAGTTTCATTGATGGAAGAAACCAGAGTAACTTGTGTCTTATCCTTTTTGCATATTTGAGCAAATAAAATATGTTTAAACTAAAAACCAGAGTACCTGGAGAAGGCCACTGACCTGTCAAGTCACTGACAAACTTCATCACATGATGTTGTATCGAGTACATCTCGCCATGACCGGGATTCTAATTCACAATGTTAGTGGTGATATGCACTGATTGTATATGTAGTAGTATATTATCCAACTACCATATGATCAAGACTGCTCCTATATTTGACATTCATGTGACATGCTTGTCAGTTTCCATTTGGTGATTCTATCCCAACATGTTTCCAAACAGAGGCCAAAAAGTTGTCTTGCCCTAGTTGTATCAAGAGGTCACCAGGTCATAACCCCATTATTTATATATTTGTTTGATATTTATAGGTTGGATTTACAAAAGAAGGAAAGATTGTATCAGCAGATATAAAACTATATAACAATGGCGGATGTACATTGGATTTGTCTGCTGCTGTAAGTACTAAAAACTAAAAAGTTAAAAGTTTTTAAGATTTGTGTTATAACATTCATTTCTCGGCACACAACATGTTGGGGAATTTCTGTAAATGATTGGTTTGATATTTGCTTTGCTCCACTTTCAGAAATTTTCAGCTACATGTATTTTGAGCTTTGTCATGGCAACCATATTTAGTGATGGAGGATGCTGAAATTCCCAGCAAAAACCACAGATCTTATTTTCTATGTGTTTGAGCAGGGTTTTCAATATTTTTCAAGTGTACAAGTACTTAGTAAACTTCCTCATTTAAAGTTGTAGTCGAGCAACTTCTCTTGTGATTGAAATAAAAATTGACTAGGTTTATCTTTGAGCAGAGAAGATTCAGATTTATGCAAAAGAAGGTGTTCTTACATGGAGAGAGGTTAGACAGGGGAAAATGGGGGAAATTAAGCAAATCTTCAACAACATAGAATAACTTCTCAAGAACTACCATATTTGCTGTGCAGCTTCATTATGAAAAAAGTACAGATTTTTACGAAGGTCTCATATCATTTTGTATGGGTTCGCACAGCAAAGTTTAAGTTATTGTTATGGGTTCGAGCAGGGCTTTCAATATTTTTCAAGTGTAGCAGTACTTTTGATATTTACTTTTAATAAAATTTGAACATTTCTCATGAATATTTTAATTTAATTCTTTATTTATTTAATGGGGATTGCTGACAGCCGATGGCTACGAGTGGTTTTCTTCAAAATACTTACATAAATACATAATTTGAATCAATATAATTGTTATTGCAAATATTGAAGGGGACAAAAGAATATATACAAGACAAAAAAAAAGAAAAAAGACAGCATTCACACACACACACACACACACATACACACTTTAAATTAAACGATATTAAAATAATTTTGTAACCAATATTTACCGACGTGATAAAGATTTGTTAGGCAGAGGGACACAGGCAAAATCAAATGTGAAGGGTGAATTAAGATGAAAATCTTATGTAGATATAATAAACCAAAAAAGACATTTATTCAATACATGATATTCAACTCAGGACATAGAATATGTTTTATACATTAATACCTTCAAACCACGAAAAGAAAGGAGACTGTCGTGGCCATGATCATATGGTAGTTGGATTACCTATGCAATCAGTGCCTATCACCACTGATGTTGTGAATTCGAATCTCATTCAGGGGGAGGTGTACAACATAATGTGATAAAGTTTGTCAGTAACTTTTGACAGGTCAATGGTTTTCTCAGCGTCTTCTGGTTTCCTCCACCAATAAAACTTACCACCACGATATAGCTGAAATATTGTTGAAATTGGCGTTAAGCACCATCAAGCAAACAAATCAAACCACGAAAGGCATATATAACGAAATGAATCCACGAAAAATTGATACCAATGAAAATAAGTGACACTACAGTAGACAAGTCTAGAAACAAAATGTGTTTGTACAGTGTGTTGGTTGCCATTTTTGTGTGTTTTTTACACCCTTCCTGTCCTATCATAGATATTTTAATGGAGTAGATGAAACTGAAAGTAAGTATAGGAATTTATTCAATGAATTAGATAGATAATTATTATAAAACTTGATGCAAGTATTCTCTTGTTTGTAAATGAAGGTGTTGAAAATGATCTCCCGTCCATTTTGGCTGTGCTCACAAGATGAACTATTTAAAAATACCTGGTTGGACATGTGAGACAATCATTCCATCCGGAGAATTTGGTGCATCACAGAGCATGCTAGTCACAGAAACATTTATTGATAAAACAGCTGTTTTTCTTGCCCCTCCAAATCAAGTGAAGAAAAACATTTGAAAGATTTCTGAATTCTATCACACCTTCATTTGCTTACAGATGATACATATAAGTATAATATATACCAAACTGATTTTCTACATATTTTATTTTATGTTGAAATTTATCACACCATGTTGCTGCTATTTATATGTGCATGTCAGAAAAGTTAATTAATACGTAAGCTGAAGTATCTATATTTATAATATTTTTTTTGGACATTAGGTTGAGACTTTTATTTTAAAGAGTAGCTATTTCCTTTATATATCTAGTGCCTATCACCACTAAATTATGTTGAGAGTTCGAACCCTGTTCATGATGAAGTGCACTAGATACAACCTTTCTTTGGATTTGGTGTAATAATTTGTTGTTCATCCCTTTAACTTTGAATATGACCACCATATAAATTAGTGATGATGTAACAATTTTACATTGGAGATGTTATAATGGTAGTTCAGGCAATGCAAGCTATCATACATTTTATATGCAGAAGGAAATTTGTAGTTTTCTCTTACATGTTTGTCAAATCATCCCATTTTATTTTCCTTGAAAAATAGAATTTTTTTTAGGTTTTAGCCTTTTCGTTTTAAACATTGCTACAGTGAAATCTGTCCAAATTGAATTTTGCTGGGTTATAAATCCCACTGCAAACTGAATACCACTGGGAACTAAATCCTGCTGCAGACAGAATCCCACTTGGGACTGAATCTTACTAGGGACTAACTTTTTTTTAACTCAGTATAAAGAGGATATCAGTAATTTACATAGATTTCAAATACCTGGACTAAATATAGTGTTTGGTTTATGAAGGGTCTAGTTGTCAGGCTTCACTGGTACTATTAATAACACAAATAAAATGGGCTGATCGATGAACAGAACTGCCACGATATAACTGAAATATTGTTGAAAGTGGCATTAAACACCATAAACCTAAACCTGATCAATGATTATTGAAGGTATTATATTATTGTAAATTAAGGTGTTAGAATTTTGTCTAGTCTGCATGGATAGTGGCTACAAATTTGAGAACCTAAAATTAACTGGTCGGGTATGTAAGACAAACACTCCATCCAACACAGCATACAGAGGATTTGGTACACCACAGGGAATGCTGGTCACAGAAACTGTCTTAGATGAAATTTCCATAATCTTAGGTGTTTGTACAAATGAGGTAAAACAACCCCTGTCTTTACTAGTATGCATGTACTTATTAGTTCACTTTAGGGGTATTTTTAACCAAGATTTAACCCTTCATGGTGGCTCATTATTGTGAACATTTGTAGGGGAACTAGCTAGTACATTCTAGACATACACAGTTCTTGATATGGTATCACTGTCAATCAACATTACTGTATTTCTGTTTATACAACATTTGATCAGAGTTTTGAATACAAATTTTTCAGTTACTCCATAATAATTTTGTATCCTAATTAAAAAATTTCTTTTTTATCATATATAGAGTTTATTGAACAAATTCCTGCTTTCCGATAACCTAAGCAGTCCAGGATAGCTCACTTAGGGCCCTGCTTGTTTACAAACCCATTTGTATCCTCTAATTTGATTATGTCTCCCCTTCGAAAAGACACATTGTTTTAGTCTGATTTTTTTCTTCCGCTTCCGCTTCTTCTGCTTCCACTTCTGCTTCTTCTCAGCAAAGCTTGTCCGGACCATAACTTTTTTGTCTTTCAAGATAGGTCAATGATATTTGGTATGTGGTTGCATGACCATAAGGCGGTATGTCGCGTACCATAATGACCTTTGTGGGACCTTGACCTTTGACCTCAAGGTCAAATAATTATTTTTTTAAATAGTATCATTCAACTCATAATGTGTAACTTATTTTTGCACAGATGGCCGCATTAAGGGGAGACATAAGTTTTAGGTATCTAAAACAGTTCTTCCTAGTTAACACTTCCTTTAATTCTGAGTGACATTTATCCTTAGACAATTAGATAAATAAATAACCACTTAAGATTTGCCATCATCAGTTATACATTTCCCCACCTATTATTTAATTCTTAGTCTTTGCTATAATATCTATATACTGTATTTTTAATAATAAATACTGAAACATCCCAAATTTATGGGTTATACTCTCCCCCTTGTTCCCCGAAAAGGTTGCTTTTTTAATCTTTCATAAAATAATTTACATTCTAAAATAATTAGATGTAATTATAAACATAACAATGTGACAAATAATTGTAAATGGCCTGGAAAAACCTAAAACAAAAGTAAGATTAAGTATTTAAAAAAAAAAAAACAAGCAAAATTAACACAAACTAATAATAATGCATGAAAAACAGACAATGTTAATATTTCAATACAAATTAATTGAGTGACACAATAATAAAAGTTGCATCTCATTTGAAAATAAAATGAGCTCAAAATTAATAAACTGTAGAATTGTCAAAATGTGTGTGATTATCAAAAGTTAGAGTCACCAAAGTTCTGTAATTTCAAAGAGAAAAAAGTCTGGTTCTGACCCAGAACAATTTCCTTACTCTGATAAATTGATACACAGTGCAGTAGGCCTTTGTGGAAAAAAATCATTTAATCCTTTAGAAAGTTCTTTAAAACTACAGCTTCTGAATGTAATCAAAATTAAAGTGAATCGTTCTCATGTTATACAAATGTATTTGTTTTTGTTTTCATTAGTTCATGTACATCTATATTGACATCTTTATTTGAAATGTTCATGTTAACATAAGATTTCACTTTTAAGCATAAATTATACATTAAGTTTCATCTCATTGAGTTTCACCTCCTACATTATTTTGTTTTTCACACACATTAATTTTGCTGCACTTCTAGAATTCAGTATATTCACAAAATTTCACTTCTATTATTTTGTTTTCCTTCCTTTGCTTAATATGTGTCGGACAACTAAGTATTTCTAATTTGCTTTTAAAATTTGATCACAGATCTACTTGAACTTCACATCTTCATTTCTTTTTCTTTTCACACCGTATTTCTTTTTCTGTTCACACCATATTTCTTTTTCTTTTCACACCACATTTCTTTTTCTTTTCTTTTTCTTTTTACACCACTTTTCTTTTTTCTTTTCACACCACATTTCGTTTTCTTTTCACACCACATTTCTTTTTTCTTTTCACACCACATTTCTTTTTCTTTTTACACCACTTTTCTTTTTTCTTTTCTTTTTGTCCCCCGACGCTTCGTCGAAGGGGACTATAGAAATGGGTATCGTCCGTCCGTCCGTCCGTGTGCTCTTTGGTTTCCAGATAATAACTTGTGAATGAAAAGTCAGATTGAAGCTAGGTTTGGTATGTAAGTGTATCTTATGAATATCTAGATCAAGTTCGATAATGACAATTTTTCGACTATTTTTACTAGAGTTGTGCCCCTTTTTATACCTCAAAATTGCTAATATTTTGGTTTCCAAATTATAACTTGTGAACAAAAAGTCAGATTGAAACTAGGTTTTGTATGTAATTGTATCTCATGAATTTCTAAGTCAAGTTCGATAATGATGATTTTTCGACAAATCTAACCAGAGTTACTCCCCTTTTTTTTACTTCAAAATGGTCCTTGGATGGTCCCCTTTCAGAATTATGAGTGATACAGGCTCACCTGACCCTCTAGTTTACAGTAGTTTCAAAATTTAATCTTACGATATAACCTTGGCGTCCGGGGACCAGTGGCCAACGGCCTTTTATTCTTTTTACACCACATTTCTTTTTTCTTTTCTTTTTCTTTTTACACCACATTTCTTTTTTCTTTTCACACCACATTTCGTTTTCTTTTCTTTTTCTTTTCACACCACATTTCGTTTTCTTTTCTTTTTCTTTTCACACCACATTTCATTTTCTTTTCTTTTTCTTTTCACACCACATTTCATTTTCTTTTCTTTTTCTTTTCACACCAGTTTACCTATTTCTGTGTACATATTCTCTTCTTATTGATACACGGTTCTTTTTGTTGTACAATTATTTGTTTTCTTAACAAAAAGTTTTTCTCGTTCAGTTATTAATTTTTTAGTGCATATTAACTTGTTTAACTTTGCACCAACAATGATAGGTGACATCATGGTCCACCAGTTTACCATTATCCAATGTTGACCACCAATGGTAGGTTATTTCATGGTCCACCAGTTTACCATTATCCAATGTTGACCACCAATGGTAGGTTATTTCATGGTCCATCAGTTTACTAAGTTTAACATTATCCAACGCTGACCAACAATGGTAGGTGACTTCATGGTCCATCAGTTTACCATGTTTAACATTATCCAACATTGACTAACAATGGTAGGTGACTTCATGGTCCACCAGTTTACCACGGTTAACATTATTCAACATTGACTAACAATGGTAGGTGACTTCATGGTCCATCAGTTTACCATGTTTAACATTATCCAACGCTGACCAACAATGGTAGGTGACTTCATGGTCCACCAGTTTACCGACGTTTAACATTATTCAACATTGACCAACAATGGTAGGTGAATTCATGGTCCACCAATTTACTGATGTTTAATATTATTCAACATTGACCAACAATGGTAGGTGACTTCATGGTCCACCAGTTTACCACATTTAACATTATCCAACATTGACTAACAATGGTAGGTGTCTTCATGGTCCACCAGTTTACCACGTTTAACATTATCCAACGTTGACTAACAATGGTAGGTGACTTCATGGTCCACCAGTTTACCACATTTAACATTATCCAACGTTGACTAACAATGGTAGGTGTCTTCATGGTCCATCAGTTTACCACGTTTAACATTATCCAACGCTGACCAATAATGGTAGGTGACTTCATGGTCCACCAGTTCACCGACGTTTAACATTATCCAACATTGACCAACAATAGTAGGTGACTTCATGGTCCACCAGTTTACCACGTTTTCTTTCAAATTTTAATTTCGTTTATCTTTCTTTTTTTTCTTTTTTTTATTATTTAATTTTCATTACAATAATACTGCTTAGCCATTTCTGAAAGTAGTGCATTCTGTTGCACTTCTGTACACTAAAATATACTAATTTATCCAACAAAGCTATTTAGTACTGCACAATGATTTAATATTAATTGAGATTTTGTTTTGTGCGTTGAAGTAGCAAAAATAAAATGGGAATTGCCATCATAAGTGGTACAAGCTTGTTATGTTGTTAGCCAACTATTGCCAATGTAAACAAACATACTCCTGCAGTTTTATGGTTGTTTGTCATTTTGTTGGCCAGATTTAGCCAAAGTATATGGTACAGATCTTTGTGATTCTGTGGTTGTTTATAAGTTCATGGTGAACTGATTCTGAAATCTTAAATTCTGTTATGAATGATGGAATTGCCAGTGATAACCAGACATGAATCAATTAATGCAAGCTTAGACTGGTACATGGATTATTATACCAGAATTTGTATAGCACCCTATCTAAAAAAAATTACCCTAAATGCCCTTTACATAGATAAAAAAAATCCCAACAACAAAGTACATTTGAACTAGATAAAAGAAGTAAAAAAACAAAAAGTGACCACTATGCTTATATCTACATGTCAATAATAAAAACAAAACAGCATGAATGGATAATCTCCAATGCAAACGGAATAAGGAAACAAATGGAAAAATGGGGGTGTGAGTGCATTTTTTTTTTAAATGTAAGAAAATCAGTTTGGTGGCAAATAGTGCAGTCTATAAGGGCTGTGTTATATAAAAGTTATTCAATTATATGGTTAATGAAAACATTAAATGATATAAAGTATCATTTTATTTGTAAACATAGGTGTTAGATAGAGGTATGTTCCACATAGAGAATTCCTATAAGTTCTCTAACCTCAAAGTGGTTGGCAGAACATGCTGTACAAATATACCATCCAATACAGCGTTCAGAGGATTTGGTGGACCACAGGGCATGTTTGTAGGAGAAACGATTATTGATGAAATTGCTACATTTCTTGGTGTATGTCCGATTCAGGTAAATATAAGCCTATTGATGGAATGGTTTTATCACAGGACATGCTTATAGGAGAAAATGTTATTCATATTGATGAAATAGCTGCACATCTTGATTTATTTTGGAATCAGGTAAATATAGTCCTATTGATGGAATGGTTTGATCACAGGGTAAGCTTATAGGAGAAACTGTTCTTTGTAAAATAGCTATTTTGGTTATTTTATGACTTGGGTAAATATATAGAGTGAATGGGGTGATGGAAAGAGCTATTGATCTTGGTTTATGTCCTTATTGGTTAAATATATAGATGAAGTAGTTATTGATCATGAAGCATACTTGTAGGAGAGACTGTTTTTGATTAGGTAGTTACACATACTGGTTTATGTCAGAGACATGTAAATATATAGATAGATTAGTTCATAGAGCATACTTTTAAGATAAACTGTTGTTGATGTGGAAGTTATGGAAGGAATGGCTACATACATGTACCTATGTTTATGTCCAAATCTGGTAAACATGTAGATGGAAGGCTATAATCACAAGGCATGCCTGTTATTGGTTATTGATGAAATAGCTGTTTTGGCTTATGTCCAAGTCTGGTAAATATATACCTCTACTTTGATCCCAGGACATGCTTATAGGAGAGACAATTCTTGGTGAAATAGCTATATTGGTTTATGTAAGAGTTGGGTAAATACATACTGGTAGATAGAATGATACGATCACAGGGCATGCTTGTAGGAGACAATTATTGGTGAAATCGCTACATATCATGGTGTATGTTTGAGTCAGAATAGCATTTAGATGAAAAGGTAATGGTGGCTTGACTAATTGAAGAAAGACATTTTTTTTTCTCAACTGACTTCTTTCCCTCACATGTCACTCGCTACTCCACAATTGCTTTTGTGCCGCCCTGTTCTGCTAGAATGCATACATTTGGTGTAATTTTCATGCATGTAATCATTATGTTAGTTTAGAAGTCATATCTCTCGACTCGTTTATATACATGATTTTGATTTGACCGTTTGCAAAATTTTAAATGAGAGATTAATTGATTTTGAAAGATAATCTTACTGTACATGCTGAATCACAATCAGGTGAGACTATTTTGTGTCACATTAGGTGAAAAATAAACTTTTATATGCTAGACTTTCAAGAGTTACCTCATTTTCAAGCACTATATTTCTGGCATAATATCTGTAAACTTTATAAAAATACATGCAGGCACTTTTGAGAAATGTTCATTTATATAACTGTAAGTAGATGTACATTTGTACCTACAGACTCTACATAAAACACAATCACGGAGCTAACTTTCAATAAACTTTTATTTTTAAACAACAAAATCATATAGGTTAATTAATAGAAAAACGTCAAAACTTGCAAGAAAATACACAAAAAAGATAAGTATGTAGCATTTTTGAAAAAATTAGTGGCATTTGAATAGCAACTGAAAGCAATGTATTTTATTTTAAAATTTTCAAATAAGCTAGTTCAGAAAAAAAACACAAGTAAATGAATATTTCATTCTTAAAAGAGACATTATACATGCTACCATAGTATGTAACACAATTTTTTGTTGATATCTTATCATGAATAAAAAATTTACTTTTTGAAAAAGTGGTGTTCAAAGACCTACAGACTCTACCAAATTCATGTGTTTTTTGTAATTATTATAAAGTAGGTAATTCCTAAATTGACCTTTTAACTTCTATGTAAATTTATAGTGGCTAATGTACTAAAGGTCTGGTAGAATAGAAAAAAAAATACATACTTATACAACAAGTAAGTGGACACATTTGCAACCGGCATACTAAATTTGGACTAAAAATATTACAAAAGCCAAAAGAGCAGTAATTACCAACACAAAATAAAAGATTAAAATGGTAACATGATTGACTTATATCTAAAGTATAGTAATATGGGAAGGAAAGTTATCTTAGACAATAGATATAAGCATTGTCAAAGGCCTACAGACTCTACTAAAATAACTTTAATTTTGAAAAAAGCTTATCAAAAGTGTTTCTATATCAAATAACTATCATAACTACATTGTGATATTCTATGCTTTTGTTTTCCTCTTTGCTTTTTGCAATCAGATTTGTATAATGTGTATCTAAAATATTTTTTCCACAGCTGTTACATTTGCGCTCTTGGCAACTATTCTTGTGAAATTATGCATCTTCTGTTTTTTCACGTAAGGATAATTCAGATATTTGGGTTTTTTCTGTCTTTACATCTCTAATTTAAATCTGTACAGACAATTTTCGCAGAGCTTCAGCCTTCAGAGCTGCATTACAACACATTTGACATCGACCTGATCTCCTGTTAGTTTCAAATACTTGCATTGTTTAACTTGAGGTTTTCTGAACAGAATCAAGCCAATTTTATCATTTGGAAACTTTACTCTGCTATATGCTTCAACTAGAGTTACAGGCATGATATGTTTCTGTACCAATTCAACATTTGTGCCTTCTTTTATCTTAAGACCTTCATTCTTATTTGGTACTTCCCTACTTATATCTGGTGACAAATAGAAGTTGATGATTCTTCTCCTTACATCATCTGTTACTCTGTCTCCTCTCCTCTGTATATATTTTCTACTAATTGACACGAGTGCTGTTTGTACAATGGTAGTATACTTTACTTTCTCATTGATTGGCTGGGCTCCCTTTAGCTTTAGGTCTGAGATAGAGATATTCTTTCTTACTGTTTTCACATAGCCATCTGCTATTTCTAGCTTTTTCTTTACATCTTTACCTACTATTACTCCTCTTTTCTCTAGAAAACCAGAGGTAGAAGGAGAATCAATAAGTTTCTTAATCACTGCACCTTTTTTTTACAGGTGTTTTGGAAAAAATCTCTTTTACCTTTTTAGCTTGGTAGTAGTATATGGTGAATCTACTAATAGGAGATGTAATTGGTTTATCATTTGTTGTCTGTAACTTTATTTTCATCATCCATTTTCTTGTTGCAATTCTTTGTTTTTCTTGTTTATCTTCAAGTTGGTCATTTTCTTCATTTGTCTTAGTTTTTCTGTTCTTTGTTTTCTTTTTATCTCGGTATCTGTTCATCTAACTGTTTCTTTGCATCTTTATCTTTTTTTCTTTCTAGTATTGTGTTTCCACTTTGAATGGCTTGCCTCTGAAGATCTCTCTTAGCCTTCTTGCACTCCCTCCCCCACCCCCTCTATTCTTCTTTCCCGTTTTCTCCTACCATGCTGCTTTAGATCTTACATTTGATCTGTATCTTCTCATTTTTTCAGATTTGTTTGTCAAGTTTTCATTTTTATCTCACCTGACCCAAAGGGTCATGTGAGCTTTTGTCATCACTTTGCATCCGTCGTTGTCCGCGTCGTCGTCGTCGTCCGCGTCTGTAAACTTTTCATACTTTCATCTTCTTCTTTAAAACTACTGAACAGATTTGGACCAAACTTGGCAGAAATGTTCATTGGGGGGTCCTCTACCAAATTTGTTATTTTGGTTTTGATTGCCAGGGCCAATAATGTGTTCTGATTGGTTGAAACTTTGAAAATCTTCTTGTCAGAAACTACTCAGCCGATGGAATTGTAACATAGAAATGGTGACTGGATGGTCCTCTACTAAATTTGTTATTTTTGTGCCGATCGCATATCCAAGATGGCCGCCATGACTCGACTTAGTTTTAACATTGGACCCTATGGGAAAAATGTTTAAAAAGTTTTTCCTCTGAAACCAGTAAGTCAGTTTAAAGCAAACATGGCATGAATGGTCCTTAGGTGGTCAAATTTCAAAATAATGTCATGTGACCCCGATCTCCATCCAAGATGGCCGCCGTCAGTGAACATAGTTTTAACATAGGACCCTATATGGGAAAATTTTTTAAATTTTGTTCCCTCTGAAACCAGTAAGCCAATTTAAAGCAAACATGGCATGAATGGTACTTAAATGGTCAACTTTCAAAATTATATCCAGAGACCCAGACCTCCATCCAAGATGGCCACCATCAGCGGACATAGTTTTAGCATAGGACCCTGTGGGAAAAAATGTTTTAAAATCTTCTCCTCTGAAACCAGTAAACCAATATAGCAAACATGTCATCGATGGTCCTTCGGTGGTCAACTTCCAAAATTGTGTTCAGTGACCCCAATCTCGGTCCAAAATGGCCGCCGTCAGCAGCCATAGTTTTAACATAGGATCCAATGGGAAAATTGTTTAAAAGTCTTCTCCTCTGAAACCAGTCAGCCAATTTAAAGCAAACATGGCATGGATGTTCCTTGAGTAGTATATACTTTCAAAATTGTGTCCGGTGACCACAACCTTTATCCAAGATGGCTGCCATGAGCAGACATAGTTTTAACATAGAATCCTATGGGATTTGAATAGTAACTTAGATGTATTCGGCATGCAGACATTCTTAAGAGGACTTATTTATATCAGGTAAGCGATACAGGCTCACCTGAGCCTCTAGTTTGGCTCTTCCTCTTCATTTGAAATATCAGTTGATTTCTTTTTTCTTCTTGTTTCCATTATATATGTACTTAAATGCAAAATCTTCATGAATTCTAAATTAATGATAGAGTCTGTAGCCCTACTCAAAAGACTTCTTTCTGGAGTTTTTATCAAACAAATAAGTAATTTATGTACTTTAAACTGTGAATTTTAATTAACACACAGATACACTTGTTGAAGTGCTACCATATAATGACAGTTAACCATTTTCTGAATAAAGAAAACTATTAATTACTTAGTTCTTTAAAAAATTGATATTATGGTTCTAAATTTGTTATTTATATAATAATGTGGTCTTGTCCAGGTAATATGTCTCTCAGACCTGGGTAATATTTTGGCATATTACCTGGACAAGACCACATTAATATCATTAATATACTGAGTGTCTAATTGTCCAGGTAATATGCCAAAATATTACAGTACCAAATAGCACTACAGAAACTTATGCGAAGTATAATAATTCGTGTTAATTTTGCTAAAGAAATAATTATATTAATACAAAGCAGAAATACAACTTCTTATATTAGAATAATAAGATATTCATGTTGTGAAAATTGAGGGCTACTGACTCTGCATTGATACTAAAACAGAAAATTCTGCTCCAAAATTTTAATAAATGTCTGGTTTCCACAATTTTTTCTGCAGTAACTCTTTTTTGGACATACAATATATAGAAGATGTGTTAAATTTCATGACTGAATAAAGCTTATGAAGCTTTACAAAAATAGGGCCTACGGACTCTACATAAAATAAGCAATTTTCATAGTAATTTTTGGATAAAATACAGTTCATTAAAAGATGTTAATAAGATTTTTCTGGTTTATAAATCTTTTTAAATGATAAAATTTACTTATTTAGTTACTCAATTAACTACACTGTATTTCTAATCATATAGATATAACTAACACCCCTTAAAAAAAAGAAAATATCACACATGGGTGGTGAGACTAATTCAGCAATAACTCTGTCAGTTGTCAGTCAAATTTCAACCTGTAAAGTATGGCTTGAAGTCCAGAAAGTAAACAACCCCATAATGAATTATTTAAAGCTTGTGATCAAACTTTCTGTTGTTAATAAACTAAGCAAAATCATTGTTTTAGATCTGACACAAATCACTCCCTAAAAACATGATATATTTTGCACTTCGAAGCCACATTTTGGATGACAAAATCAGAGCAATTGTGTAATGTGATAGTGTTTTAGAAAGCTTAGAGTATAAACTTTTAAATGAGACCACACTCAGTCTTGTATCTATGAAGATGTAAAAGAAATATGTTTTTGAATGTGGCTAGTTGTGATTTCCAACCTGATTGTGATTCAGCCAAGTAATAGAAAAAAAGTCTTCAATAACTTAATGATATATTGTAGAAATGTTACAAATATAATACACATACTTTTAAATTTTGAAATGAAAAGAAAGAAGTAAATAATGTACTTGTAATAATTTTTCATTTTTATTAAATTTATTGAAATAATTGTTCATTTTTATTAAATTTATTGAAATAATTTTTCATTTTTATTAAATTTATTGAAATCTTCTTTTCTTTTTATGATTATTTGTCTTAATGTTTTTTTTTTTCTTACTTTGTCAAACTTATAAACAATTCAGTCTTACTGGAAATACATATTTTTAAAGATTCGCCACTTGAACATGTATAATGAAGGAGACCTGACACATTATGGACAGGTTTTAGAACATTGTAATGTTAAGAGATGTTGGGAGGAATGTAAGTCAAGGAGTGACTTCTTCAGGAGGAAAAGAGAGGTCGAAATATTTAACAGGTACTTGAAATGTTAACTCTGTGAGACAAGTTTAAAGGTACCAAAGGGGTAATCAGAAGCCGTAAATCAAAGAACAGACAACACAGTCATCAAAAGAAAAAGAACAGGCAACACAGTCATCAAAAGAAAAAGAACAGGCAACACAGTCATCAAAAGAAAAAGGACAAACAGACAAACAATGATCTACAAAACATCACACATACAACTAACGATTGAGCAACACGAACCCTGTTAAAAGCTGGGTATGAACTGAGGTGCTCTGGAAGGGTTACCAGTTCATGCTCCACTAGTGACACCTGTCATGTTACTATTAAGGGAAGCGATCATCATCTGACATGTGATGCAGCTTTTAAACATGAGGCTGACTCATATCAAGTTAGCAGTATTTCGGCTATATATATATAAAACGAAAACAAGTTTACAACAAAAAATAGGCCATCGTGGACCTGGTCGTATGGTATCTGGATTTATAACTAACTATGCAATCAGTGCCTATCACCACTAAGATTGTGAGTTTCAATCCCGCACAGGTGAGGTGTACTCGATACAACATTATGTGATTAAGTTTTCTGTCACTTGCGACAGGTCGGTGGTTTTCTCTGGGTACTCCGGTGTCCTCCACCAATAAAACTGACTGCCATGATATAGCTGAAATATTGTTGAGAGTGGTGTTAAACACCATAACACCCCCCCCCCTAAAAATGCATCATGTAGGTAAAAAGACGACTCTTTGATGGACCTCTGAGGTGAAATTTAGATTGCCACAAGATAAATGGGATACAGAGGCATAGCACCCAAATTATTGTGTCGCCTGCGTTGCGCAGAGGCGACATATAGGGATCACTATCCGTCGTCTGGCGTCGGCGTCACAAAATAATTTCTGTCACATTTTTATTAGTACGGCAAGATTTTATGTATACCATAGACCAACTTAACCAACTTATTATTAAATAGATGACTTTTGAATTAATACTTTATTCAAATTTCTTAAAAATCATGTGGTTTCATAGGTACATATCAATATGTAACATTCACATTGCTTTGCTTGTTTGAAAAAGTAGTCTCGTGTTTATTTTTATGCCAACGACAAATTTTGGAAGCGGCAAATATAAACTACTTTTTTATTGTTCATGATATCATGTACGGTATGGGAATGAAATAATCATAAATGTGTTGTTTTTTTTTTGTGGTACGGCATTCCATACTAGCGAAAAATTTTGGTGCAGCATGTCGAACCAGTGAAAATTATTGGTACTGCATATACCTTAGCTGCCATACTGGCTTTTATACCTGTGGGATATAATGAATAGGGTAAAAAATTTCTTGAAGCTGTCCACCAACAACAACTCCTTTCAAACTATTGTTTATTATTAGCTGTTTCAAGTTGTCATTTACATGCATAGATCTTGGCATTCTCCATACACGAGACATTCATTTGCGACCAGTTCTAAGGGAGAGTTACATACAGTGGAACTTGTCCAATCCGTCACAGCAAAGGACCAGGGAAATGTGTTGAATTCTACAGGAGGTCAGAATACTCAAGTTTTTTTTAGTTAACGGAAAAACTTTGGGACCGTAAATTTTTGTCAGATGTCATAGGATGTCGGGAAAACTCTGGTGTCAGATTGCACAGGTTCCACTATATTTGATTCATCCTGTACAACCCCCATCAAAGGAGGTATATGTGATAGTGGAGAAACAAGGTTTAAATTGTTTTTTGTTTGTAGATGTACAAGATATGTGAAAGATTTATTCTAACATGACGTGCTGTTTGGGCTTTGTAAACAAAAGGGTATCAAAATCGCCGATTTATTATGACTTACCCATATTAAAATCTCCAACAAACTTACCCCTTCCTATTATGACTTACCCATATTAAAATCTCCATCAAACTTACCCCTTCCTATTATGACTTGCCCATATTAAAATCTCCAACAAACTTACCCCTTCCTATTATGACTTACCCATATTAAAATCTCCAACAAACTTACCCCTTCCATAAATTATTTATTAAATTTACCGTATATGTCCTATTAGAATAGTCTACTTATTGTATGAGCATGAAAAAAACTGCTCAGTGTTTGGATAAATTTTTTTTTTTTTTTTTAATGTCACTATTCAATTCCCTTGTTTTATTCATAAAAATCACATGCAAATTTCTCTTTCTGTTGTTTCAGTGAAAACAGATGGAAAAAAAGAGGTATATGTATGATCCCTACCAAGTTTGGAATAGCTTACACTCTCACTTTTTTAAATCAGGTAATTAATTCATAATATACGAACTTGTATGTATGTATGTACATATATTTGGTTGATGGTACTAAATGCTAAACCAGTAGGTGCTGCAGTGTACAAATGTTGTAGGTTTGAATCCTGCTGAGGGGAGAAAAGAAATGTACAAAAGAATTATCAGCTAAAAAAGTAGCTCTAACACGGACGGATTGAATTTTCAGACTTATATTGATTATTTAACATAATCTAATAATTCCTCACGATCCAAGGGCCTGGGTGGCTCAGTGAGTTTGGTAGTTTAATTACCTAACAACTCATACAAGCCTATCACCAATATGGCATGGAATCATGCCTCTCTTTGTAAATTACATGGTCAGTGGTTCTCTCCGGGTACCACTAAAATTGGTCGCCAATGATATAGCTGAAATATTGCTGAAAGTGGCGTTAAGCACAATAAATCTAATCAAATCAAACCTTACTATCCAGTTGGATAGATACATTGTATGGTTGTTACTTGGTTGAGACAATTGTAATATTTATTTCCTGTGACTGTATGCAGGGCTCTCACTACTTTAAATTTAGAGGGAGAAGTGAGTTTTCTTTCAGATTAATGAATCCGGTTCCTTACCTGGAAGAAGAAGAAGTGGGTAGATTTCTGGGAGAAGTCAACAGCGATTAATAAAAACAATGTTTTGCGACCCATCTGAAGTTACCCTGCCCAAAGTTAATAAATAGTTTTAATGCTGTCTGATTTTGTTTGTTATGTTTTTCATTCATAATTACCTAAAGGACATCTATTCAATGCATATGTCAAATATTTATTTCTGTCTACCTTGGCTATTAGAGTCTTTCATACCTGTAAAACCCCCCTACCCCTTTTTTTGTAAATATTACAGTGTGATATGAAAAATTATCCTAGCCATTGCATAATTTAGAATGCTGAGTTATATTTCTGTCAATTTTAATAAAAATACATATGAACCTTCGTTATGGTTGTATAATTTGTTTTTGTTTATTAGACACACCTCTTTTTCGTAGAGAAAATCGCAAGAAAAGAAAATGGTAGTTTTTGTTTATACATAAGGGTTTCGTCATAAATACAAGTATTGAATGTCATTCGAATAGATCTTTCAGTCTACGTCTATTCAAATCATGACATACAAAATGTTTATTATTTGCATGGATGTATGAATGGCAATTTTAATATATCAAATTGTAAATTCTAGGCAGGAGCCCTGGTGGTAGTATATAGAGATGGATCAGTTTTATTAACACATGGTGGTGTAGAAATGGGACAAGGACTTCATACAAAGATGATACAGGTAAATAGAAAGTCAGATCACTTTACAACAGGCAATGGTGACCTTAGCCGATTTTTGCTATCCTTTTTAAAGCATTAATAGGAATTTTTCGTCAGTAACATGTATTCTTTATTTATTTGAATGGAATAGTAGAACAATTTTAAGGCCCATGCTACAGGAAAAAATGCCATTGCTCCTTGCTGTTTGGGTTAAATGTGTCATAACTGTCTCCTCTAAGTGTTATTGCTGTCTTGTTGCTTCAGCCAAAATGTTTTACTGCATTGCTTCATCAAGTGAAATATGTCATTACTGTCTAGCTGCTTCA
>MJUT01041061.1:309235-325326 GCA_002080005.1 Gigantidas platifrons | reverse complement strand
TACCTACTACCATCAATAGAGATTGTCACTCTCCAAACACATTACCTACTACCATCAATAGAGATTGTCACTCTCCAAACACATTACCCACTACCATCAATAGAGATTGTCACTCTCCAAACACATTACCTACTACCATCAATAGAGATTGTCACTCTCCAAACACATTACCCACTACCATCAAAATTGTGCACTTGTCATTAAACAACAATCACTCACTCAAACTTGTTAGAATTATTTTCTTGGAAAACTCACAGTAAAATTTTTGTGCATTCACAGAATTATTTATTTTAATTTAAAACAGATAAGTGGAATATTCTGCTATTTCGAAGTACAGTCAAACCTGCCCATTACATGTGGTCACTTCTATTACCTATTACTATTATTTAAAGCTCACCCTTTTTTGTCCTGTCATAGAAAATTTCATATGAATTGAACCTCTTTTAAGAGGTCACCTGTCTTATAAGGCCACTTTTTCTTTGTTCCAAAGGTGACCTCTTAATACAGGTTTGACTGTAATATCAGTTCCTTTGACTTTAACATATCAAGGTCCAAGGTCCAGCTCATATTTTATGTTCTACAGAACACCAGATATATCTGGATTTGACTTTGAGAAGCAGCGTGGAAGACCATTCAGTTATTTTACATTTGGTGCCAGCTGTTCTGAAGTAGAAATTGATTGTTTGACTGGAGATCATCAGGTAAATTTCATATTTTATTGTTTTTGAAATGATATTTGTGAGGTAGGAAATTCTAATGTACCTAATCAGCTGCAACTTGAAGCCACTAGAATCATTACTGGTCTCCCAATATTTGCTAGTGTCATTTTAATTTATAAAGAGTTAGTTTGTGAATCATTGGCAGAAAGAAGAAAAAGGAGAAAATTACAAATGTTTTAAAATATTCAAAATAATAATGGTCCCAGATATCTTTGTGTCTTAATTCCACCAACAATTCAAAGTACGACTGGCAAGATGATATGCCTATTCCATGATAATTTTAGTGGGGGCATTTGTGGTCATGATCGTATGGTAGTTGGATTTACAACTACATGTGCAATCAATACCTATCACCACGAAAGTTGTGAGTTTGAACCCTGTTCATGCCGAAGGATACTTGATACATTAATATACGATAAAAATTGTCATTGACTTGCACCAAGCTGGTAGTTTTCTATGGGTACTCCAGTTTCCTCCACCAATTAAACTGACTGCCTTGATATAACTGATTGATTGGTGTTTAACGTCCAGCGAGCTGAAATATTGTTGAAAGTGACATTAAAACACCGTAACACTAACTCGATATATAATTAGGCTTAAAGAATAGATTGGTTTAGGTTTATGGTGTTTTACGTCACTTTCAAAAATATTTCAGTTAAATCGTAGTGATCATTTTTGATTGGTGGAGGAAACCGAAGTACCCGGAGAAAACCAACGACCTGTCGCAAGTCACTGACAAACTTTATCACATAATGTTGTATCGAGTACACCTCACCATGAGCAGAGTTCGAACTCACAACTGTAATGGTGATGTAAAGAATAGATAATTGACATCTAAAGTAATTGTTTGTAAACAAGTACCCATGATTTGTCTAATGGTCTGGGAGAATCTTAGCATTTTAGTCTGATGCAGTGAAAGGATTAACTTGAGTTTGTAAGGTAGTAACTTCTTCTTGTCTCTTTTGATGAATATTTAGACTGCTTAACTAGATAGAGATCATCGGTGAATAATTTGTCTTCAACTCTTCTTCGGTTGAAATTGGCTGTGTAACTGAGAAAACAATTATCAAGCTTTATTTCACAGACTGTTTAAGAAATCTTATTTTACACAATATTTTTAATAACATTGATTATATCAACAGGTTCTGAGAACAGATATTGTAATGGATGTTGGTTGTAGTCTGAACCCTGCTATAGACATTGGTCAAATAGAAGGAGGGTTTGTCCAGGTAATGTTATAATTCTGATTTAGTAGAAAGAAGGGATGTAGTCTGAACTCATCATGTAATAGACCTTGATCATAAAGAAGGATTTATATACATTGTAAGTTATAATCCAGATGATGTGGATTGGTCGATTTTTGGTAAACAACAAATGAACAGTATTTTAGCTATATTCATGATGAGAATGAGTTTAAAACATACAATAACATAGGGTCTATGTAAAAAAAAATACATTGTACGAGTGGAAGATTTAATTGCCACAGTTAAAAAGAGGATATACTGAATTTTTAGTTATGTAATACGCCACAACCATGAATAACAAGTCGTCGATAATTTTTTCCTTCATGAAAAAATATTAACACATGAGACATAGACAAATTATTTGTTAGCCTTTTTGAATAAAGAAAGTTGAATGTGGACCTTAGTTTGTCTTAGAAAATGTATCAGTTCTATTTGATTTAATCTTAAGGGTTATGGTATGATGATGTTAGAACAACAGAAAATGTCACCAGATGGTTTCCTCTTCACCCGAGGACCAGGAAATTATAAAATACCAGGCTTTGGTGATATACCAGTGGAGTTCAATGTATCATTACTGAAAGGCAGTATAAACCAAAGAGCTGTGTATTCTTCTAAGGTGAGTGAGTGATTGTTGTTTAATGCCAACTCAGCAATTTTCAGCTGTATCATGGATAGAACGTGTTAATTTTCAATGAGATGAAGATGAGGTCCGCTTTATACTAAGCCAACAAACATAGTTGGATTTTTATAGTTCTATCTCACTGAAACAACAGTCTACAGATTGACATGTCACCCCACTTTATCATGATTCCAAGTCAACCCGTCTTTAATCTTTCTCCTTAATGCTGCATGCTTAGCAGAGAAGCAACAAATACCAATTGTATAGTCTTTGGTTTGACCAGATAAATATACCACACTCAAGGCGAGCACGCTAACCATTACACTACTGATGCTGTTTTCTTGAAAACTAGTTTCATAAATCTTCCTCTAAAACTGTATGTATTTAATCTCGTACGCAAAGAGAGAGGTTTAAATCAATAATAAAGAAAAGTCTATGTGACCTTTTGTCATCACTTGGAATCCATCTGTCCTCTGTTATCAATTTGCATTTCAATCTCCTCCCCAGAAACCACTGGACCACAACATTTCAATCTCCTCCCCAGAAACCACTGGACCACAACATTTCAATCTACTTCCCAAAAAACCACTCTATTGGTACTCTTTACACATGTGTAAAAACAACTGCAAACCATTTAAAACAAACAAAAAAAGTTTAAATAAAATACTTACAAAGGGTAAAGGTTACACATATATAAATTTCTCTCACTCAAATCAAGATTTATTTTAATTTCTGTAAACTGATGCTGTTAAAGATATTTGACTGCTTGAATTTTTCAGGCAATTGGTGAACCACCATTGTTTTTATCAGCTGCTGTATTCTTTGCTGTCAAAGATGCTATAAGATCAGCAAGAATGGACTCAAAGCAAGATGTCAATTTTACCTTTAACAGTCCAGCCACTCCAGAGAGAATCCGAATGGCTTGTAAAGATCAGTTTACCGACCAGGTTAATATTTAGTATATGTAAAATATATGTATCTATTTTGTTATAATGTTTATATTATGAGACGAGATAATGGATATTTATTTAAGAATTGAATGCATTTTTTTGTAGTTTTATTGGCATGTAAAAGCGTGGACCGAAGCACATTTTGTATGAAGCGTGCTAGCGCTTCATGCAAAATATGTGCCTCTGTCCACACTTTTACACGCCTATAAAAGTACAAAAAAATACATTCAATTCTTATAATTACATTTAAATCACACCAAAATTTAATGTAGTTGAATTTTTCGTTGTGAATTTTATTTGCTGTTGGAAATTACTATGCCATTGATTGTTTACATCTGACGTCGTCATGGAGCCAGGTGCAAGTTCGGGTTTGAGTTTTATTGGGATGTAAAACATCTCTTTTATAATCGTGTGACCACTTCATAACCAATCATATTGTAACATTTCAATGAAAAACGGAAGTAATGTAATTATATAGATATACAAAAATACTCTTCAATGTTATGTATGATTTTGTTTCAGACAATGTTTTAAACAAGACCAATTATGTTTTTTTGGTTCGTTAATTAAGATGAGGTACACACTGAGACGAACACTTTAATTGTCATTACCTCCACTATCGGATTTTATTTTTTGTTTGAGAGATTACAGCAGTTGTTATTTTAAAATGATGTTTTAGAGTTACTTATTGATTTAATCTGTGAAACTGAAAGATGAATATCTAACTTAAAAATAAATGTCAGCCATTTTGGCTCTCAGTCAGTTTTATTGGTTTAAGAAAGAGAGAGCTCCTTGAAAAAGGCGCGGATCATCTACAAGTCACTGCAAAATTTGATCACTTAATGTGATATTGAGTATGCATTGTTACCGCTGGTATTCAAACTCTCAAATCTTAGTGGTTATTAGTTAGGTCACGTTTAGGTTTATGGTGTTTAATGCCACTTTCAACAATATTTCAGTTATTTAGTGGCTGGCAGTTTTATTGGTGGACGAAACTGGAGAAAACCACCAACCTACCGCAAGTCACTTACAAACTTCATCACATAATGTTGTATCGAGTACACCTCGCCATGAGCGGGAATCGAACTCACAATGCTAGTGGTGATAGGCAATTATTGCATAGGTAGTTGTAAATCCAACTACCATACGATCATGACCATGATGGCTCCAAGTGGTGATAGGTCATATTTGTATACATTGTATGTAGATTTATATCCATATGATACTGACCATGGCACCACATGGCCATTTTTTTTTTTTTTTAAGAATTATGCTGAAAGTCATGGACAGGGTTGAAACTTAAAAATTTAATTGAGGTTTGTGCAACCCAGTCCTGTTAATTGAAACCACAACTAAATGGGGGGAAAAAGTGTATCATTTTGTCACATACTTTTAGATAGTTTTAACATATTTTAATGTCTAATAAATGACAATTGAGATAGGACACATGTTACATAACATCATATTGTCGTCTCCTCTACATAGTTAGCAATGATACATGTATTAAGACTTGCACTAGTTATGGTGTTTAACTCCACTTTCAACAATATTTCATTTATATCAGGGCAGACTTGAACAAAAACATTTACTTAGATTGAAGGTAAATTTAACAAATTTTAGTTTTCTAAGCTTGCTCTAACGAGATGGACATATTCAATTCTATTCCTGGCTTATAACTTATTATCCATGTCTTTTGCAGTTTCCAGAACCTGAGGAAGGCAGTTATAAACCATGGTTTGTCAATCTGTGAAGATAATCATGGATATATATTTTTTATGCATTTACGATATGAATCATGGTTTGTCAACCTGCTAGGTGCATTCTGTGACACAAAAATGTGTTGTGTTAACTGTAAAAGAACTTAGATACCAACTGTCATCAGGGAATTAGTAGTTTGAGGATTTGATGGTTTTTAGAAGATTTATTTTACTATTGTGTTAAAAATTTAACTGCCATTGATTTTTAAAATCCATGAGTAGAGAGTGAACTATGAAATTCATTTAAAATGATACCAAATGAACTATGAAATTCATGAAACTAATACCCAATCAAACATGAAATCCAGGGAAACTTAATACCCAATGAACCATGAAATTCATTGAACGAACACCCTATGAACCATGAATTTTTTTGATTTAATTCCCAATGAACCATGAAATTCATGAAACAAATACCCAATGAACCAGGAAATTCATGGTACTGATACCTATTGAATCATGAAATTCATGGAACTAATATCCAATGAACCATGGAAATTAATACCCAATAAACCATGAAATTCATGGTACAAATACCCAATGAAACATGAAATTCATAGAAACTGATGCCCTATGAAAAAATAATGATAAATCCAAACATTTGCTACAATATATTTTATTACAAGTATTATTTAATATTTTTCATAAAAAGATACAATCTTTATTTTGTTCCCTTCTCAATGTGAGTTCTCGAGCATGGTGTTTTAGTGTCAAGCAGAAAATTCTTATATTACATTAATTTAAACAAGATTCTATCTAAATAAAACAATTTTACCCATTACACATAAATATTAAATGATAATTTAGTTATAAAATATGTTAACCTAGCCCCCAAATACCCATTAAAATTTATATAAAGTGCATTTCAGACTCACTCTCCAGACCAGTCCTCAATTTTTTTTAATTAACCTTTGTTTTCTCTCTAAATCAGTCCTCAATTATTTTTTTGTAATTAACGTTTGTTTTTCCATGTACCATTAATGCTTTACTATAAGATGCTGATTTTTGGTTGTTAATAGTTTATTCTATAGATTCTATATTAAATATAATCTTTTTTAAGGAAAGAAAGTGTAAACAGTGAAGTATTTACTATTGTTGCATAATAAGATTAATGTGTGGGACATAAAACTAACAAATTGTGATGTTTTTATTATTATTATTATTATATTTTCATTATCATGAATAAATTTAGAAAACAATATATGTTATATGGCTAAATATCAATTAATTAGGTCATATGTGATCGTTCAACATTGTAATTTACTCAGATTCAGGAATGAAATATTTTATGCTTATGGGAAAAATGTCTTTGTTGGCGTATTGTATCAGACATTTCGTCATGGTTATATTTGTTAGTAGAAAGTACAACTATAAACAGTAAAACTGGTCAAGTGAATAACTTGTATATTTTTTCAGTTACAAATGTACATTTAATATAGTGTATTTTTTGCTCAGTAGATATCTTAAAACTTTCCTAAAGAGATGTCTATTTAAAAAATATTTTGTACTGTTATTTTTTCATGCCATACTGCATAATGTTTTTTTACATATGAAATAAAAGTGATCTGCTACCTTTATTGTCCCCCGCCTCCCAAGCGGAGCGGGGATATAGAAATGCCGGGCGTCCGTCCATCCGGATATATTGTAAGCGCTCTCAGATTTGTATTTGTTGACCAATTGATTTCAAACTTACACACAGGCATTATATTAAGAATCTCTAGCTTAAGTTCGAAACTGGGCAAAATTCGAAAATAAAATTCTTGTAAAATCATGTTTTTTTATAGAAAAAGTACATATTTTGAGAATTACACATTTCTCTGAATCTACAAAAGATAGGAACTTAATATTTGGTATGGGTGGAGATGCCAATGTGAAGTTGAGGATGCAACATTCCCCCCTCTCCCCAGCTCAGCCCCACCCCTCTGGGGAATCTGTATAAAAAAATGTGACCGAAATCCCCAACCTAAACCATATATATTTATGATCAGGGTGACTAGGCAAATTAAATGCCTTATATCTTTGGCCCTGGGGGGTCATACCCCACCCCCTACCTGAAGTGAACTTTTTAATGGTTGAGATCCCCACCTCTAAACCATATATATTTATGATCAGGGTGAATAGGCAAATTAAATGCCTTATAGCTCAGGCACTGGGGGGTGGGGGGGTCATACCCCACCCCCTACCTGAAGTGAACTTTTTAATGGTTGAGATCCCCACCCCTAAGCCATATATATTTATGATCAGGGTGAATAGACTAATTAAATGCCCAAAGATTTTGACTTGCAACTCGGCTGTTGCATCTCGGATGCTTTCTCGATTTTATAAATATATCACATGGATAACATTACACTTACATTACACCTCTTTCTATTGTGGCGGGGGACACATGGCTACGTGTTGCAATCTTGTTTGATTTAGAAATGACTTATTTTAATATACACCAAAACTAAAAATATATAAACACAGACATCATTCCATATACACTTACACAAACTGTAAACTATATACACTATAACTGCATTTATACTGATTAACATAATTTTGTTCACAAATATCATAACCTCTATTTAAAAGACTCCATGTTTTATGTGACCTTTTTAAGAATTCCCATCAAAGGTCACTATATACAGGTTTGGCTGTATACCGTATATACAGTCAAACCTGCCTTAAAAGGACACCTCTATATAGTAAATCACTGTCTATAAAGGGCAGTCTCATTTTTCCTATTAACGAATAGTGCATATAAATTTAACCTGTATATAAAGGGCAACTGCTCATAATGGCCACATTTGTCAGGTTCCCTTGGGTGGTCTTTATACACAGGTTTGACTGTATATTTTGTTTTTAAGTATTATTGTATGGTGTTCAGTATTAAGACATTTAGTGACCAATATTTGGAAGCATTTTAACATTTATAATAATAATTTAACTATAACAGCTAAACTGTTTGATGTGTAATGTATTGCTTTTATTGTTTTCTAAACAATTATTTTGTTTTTGCTTGATATTTCTTTATATCTATTTTTTTTTTTTTAATTTACATGTACCGGGTACATTTGTACTTTTGAAGAATGATTTTTAAACTTTGATGAAATGTGATAGTCAGTAATACTGAAATACAGAGCGATAAAGAATATATTCAACTTTTAAAACTGAAAGATTCCATAGCAATGTGACATATGAATGTAATGTAATTATTGATTTAAAATCACAAAATTAAATTTTATTTAATTTGCAAAGCATTATGTTTTTTTTTTTTTTTTTTGGTTTAAACAATATTCATTCCAGAAAAAGCATATGTCTCTTTCTATGAATTTGCTAGTGGATTTTTTAACTGTTCCGACTGTGGTATTTTTTCCATGTTTTTCATTTTATGAATTTTACTTACATCATATACAATATTTACAGAATGTGGATTCGGAAACAAGCTAAAAGCTTATGTAAATCCGTCCCCATTGTGTGTGTTTTTTTCATATACATTATATTTAAGACCAAAGAAATGTACAATCTATTTTTATATTTCTTACTCGGTACAATGACAAGGATCAACAATCTAATATTTTACATATATCAATGTCATTTCACATTGTTTGGTATAGTTTTATTTTTGTTTGTTAGTTATACATGATGGTTTAACATTTTTTCTTTCTATTTGTTCAGTAAAGGTATAATTTTTTTTTTGTTTGTTAGTTATATTGAACGATATGTCTTGTAGGTGTTTAAGTTAATAATAAAATTCGTTCACGTCACAAAATGGCTGAAATATTGCTAAAGTTGGCATTCAAAACACCAATCAATCAATCAACGATATGATGGTTTAACATTTTTTCTTTCTATTTGTTCAGTAAAGGTATAATTTTGTTTTTGTTTGTTAGTTATATTGAACGATATGTCTTGTAGGTGTTTAAGTTAATAAAAAAAATCGTTCACGTCACAAAATGGCTGAAATATTGCTAAAGTTGGCATTCAAAACACCAATCAATCAATCAACGATATGATGGTTTAACATTTTTTCTTTCTATTTGTTCAGTAAAGGTATAATTTTGTTTTTGTTTGTTAGTTATTTAGAACAAGATGATGGTTTAAATTTTTGTCTTTCTTTTTTGTTCGTAAATTCATCTTTTATACGAAGACATCCTTATTGAGTAAATGTCATAATAAAAGGCAAGAACAAAATTAACTTCAGGCGTGGATGCAGGATTTTATGTAAGACAGGGTAAAATTTAGTAGACGAGGAGTCTAAAGTCAACCCTATAAGCTCCTGAGAATTAGCTTTGATTTCGGTTTAAAATTTACAAAATGCACATTATTAATACTTTTATTCTGATTTCTTATTGCCAAAAAATTATGTTGATTCATATAACATTCATAAACACATTGTTCTTACACTTGTAGAACTTTCCCGGAAATTAAGGCAGTCCAATCCTCAATTAAATTTCAGCAGTTCCTTCGAGGTTGATCCACGGAAGTTCTACTATTTTTTTTAAAGAATCGACAGTATTATTGTATAAAAGTCATAATTATCATTGTTTGACAATCTTGATTTTTATGTGTTTAGTTTTCAGAGAAGTTGCTTAGTATGTAACATGAATGTATTACTTTTTATTAAATGGAGGCTTTAAAATATATTATTGAAATTGCAGTTATTTACTTTTTTTTACTTATCTTAAGAGTGGGCGAGTGATTGTTGATTAACGACAACTCAGCGATTTTTTAGCTATATCATGGCGAGAACAAGTTAATTTTCAATGAGATGATGGTGAGGTCCACTTTGTACTAGACCAACACGCTTAGTTGGATTTTTTTATAGTGCTAGCTCACTGAAACAACAGTCTGTGGTTAGACATGTCACCCCACTCGGCCACACATTTTCCTGATTCCGAGCCAACCAGTCTTTGCTCTTTCTCCTTAATGTTGCGTGCTTAGCAGAGAAGTAACAAATACCATTTTTATAGTCTTTGGTTTGACCCGATCGGGGCTGGAACCCACAATCTACTGCATGCGAGACGAGCATGCTAACCATTACACCACCGATGCGGTACTTATCTTAGAAAGGATCATGAAAACAGGTCAATGACCTACACATCAACCCTGTTTTGACAATTTCAAGTAAATAATCGTGTGAATGAGCGAGTGATTTATTGTAGTTTAACACCAATCTCTCTGCTATATCATGCCGAAATGAGTTATTTCTTGAGATGGTGATGATACAGTGTGATAACTTGGACAAATGTTTAAAACATGTCAAATTTTATTGCACGGGAAATTAAACATTTCTCGTGTATCAGTTGGTGTTGAATTTTCATTTACCTATGCAACCAGTACCGATCCCAAATGTAACTGCATCGGTGGTGTAATGGTTAGTGTGCTCCTCCCCTCAAATGCTTTATATAGTGGGTTTTGAGCACTGGTCGCGTCAAACCAAAGACAATGAAATTGACATTTACTGCTTCTCCACTAAGCACGCAGCTTTAAGTAGTAAGAGCAAAGACTGGATGGTTTGGAATCAGGATAATGTGTCAGAGAGGAGCAACATGTCTACTCACGGACGGTTGTTTCATTGAGCTAGCACTATAAAAATCCAAATAAGCATGTTGGTCTAGTACATAAAAGCGGACATCATTATCATTTCACTGAAGGTAACTTGTTCTCGACATGATTTAACTGAAAAATTGATGATTTGGTTAAACAACAATCACTCACTCACTCTCCGTTATCCCCAATAAAGTGAGTTTGATTCCCTTCCATGTCAAATAATAAGATCAAGTTTTCAGAGGCAGATCAGTTGTTTTCTTCAGAAACTCTGGTTTTCTCTACCAACAAAACTGACTGCCACGATCTAATTAAAATAATGTTGATAGTGACGTTGATGACTTGTAAAATAAAAATCAAGACAATGTAATAAAAATTAGACATTTTATTTTTGAAAAGACCATGTTTTTTTGTCGTGTATATATATATATGTATAAACACCTCAATTATTTGCATTGTACATAAATAAGACTATAAACATTTTTAACAGAAAATATATAAATATAACAATGTATTTAATTGAGGATGTCTGTGATTGAGGATACAATAATAATAATATATTACATAGAGGTCCCACTACATGTATCCTGATAACCACACAAAAACAGGACAATGCATATTACAATAGCTCCTATAAAAGTAGAAATGCCCACAATTCTGAAAAAAACAAACAAACAAAAAACATAGATATCAAATTGAGTGCACATGACACAATTCTGGAATATTCTTAATGAAGTATGCTTCAAAATGAAAGCCAAATAATTTTAAATTGTTCAGGAGAAAAAAACCCAAAGGGCCAAAACAGGATAGCTGAAATCAACTAAAGTCACCTATGCCCGAGAGAGGAGAACCTTAGTTTTGATAATAATTATATTGTTTATGAACTATATTTCAGTATTAAATATATATATAATAACCCATGTCAGTGCTGAAACACTAACTACTGAGTGGATGATACCCTCTAGGGACTACTAGTCCATCCGCACAGTGAAAAGCACACAAAACAACTTACAAGACCATGCAAAGTAACTAGAAAAGTAAAACTACTGTTAAACATTATTTTGTTTATTTTGAACCAATTAATGGCATAGTATAAAGCAAAGCTTGGACTTTGAGGTTTGGTATATCAGAAAAAACAGTTTGTAAAAAAAGTTTTTAATATAATTATTTAAATGCTAAGTGAGTAAACACATCTACACACAAAATACACTCTCCACTCATACAAGAAAAATCATTCATTGATAAATAATACATATACAGCTACCATGATAAATATATCCCTCAAATTGTGTTTATAATAACAAATAATGACTTGGATTTCCTGGGTACATACAATTTAAGAACAAAATATGATGTTTTTAACATTCCTCATTAAGTAACTTATTGGTATGGTGGTGTAAAAAAATTCATAAAAATGTAATACATCCCTTCTTGACAATTTCCTATTTTTTCTTTTACAGTAAAACCTGTCTAAACCGAACCCTGAGTAAACCGAAAACCTGCTTAAACCAGACAGACTTTACAGTTCCATCTACTAAATGTCTACGTAATTTGAACCTGTGTAAACCAAACACCTGTCTAAACTAAACAAATTCTTCAGTCCCAAAGGGGTTCGATTTAGACAAGTTTTACTGTACTACAAAAATATATAAATTTTCCATAACTTAAAATCATGAAAACTGTATTAAGTACACCATTATCTCCAAAACTGCAATTATCATGCAAAAGCCATGCCAGAATACTGTAACACATAACTGTATGCCAGTATTGTAGTCCCTCTCTTATAAGGCAACCCCCTTCTGCAATAAAAAAAAGTGACCTTGTTTAGTGGTGGTCTCTCTCAAGAGGGACAATTAAGTAGTTTTTATCTTATTATCTCAGTGTATCTGAAATCTAAACTGAAAAGAGAGGTGGCATTGACGGGGCTGGCCTTATAAGAGGACAGTAAATGGCCATACATAATTGTTACTAATACTTGTTAAAAAGTTAACATAATAAATGCATAGATTGCACAAGCTCATCACCCATAATATGATTTATAAGATAACATAATAAATGCACAAGCTCGACTCCCCCAGTGTGTAACAGAATGTCATGATTGATGAATAAAACAGATGACAATATTCCATTTCCACTCAGTGGTTCAAACTTTTATCAGTGTTTCAGCTAAACTTTGAAATCTTCAGGACAATTGCCAGTTTTATCAAAATTTCTTCAGGTCATTCTTTAATAATTAAACTATTTTTTTATAAAGTTCTTCAAGACAATTTGAGAAATAGGTGGGCAAATGTCCAGAGACCAGTGCCTAACAGATTCACTGATTTATTCAAAATATAAAATCTGCGATGAGTTGACAGATTCAACGTGGATTCCAGAAGATCTGGTTCGTGCTGCCTGATGTCAATGGAGTATGGAATGTTTCAAATTTGATGATGAATTTTAACCCCTCCTAATACCGGTATCATGGATGATGTCAGCTAATTATACCAGACGATGATAAAAGTTGAAATGCAGCACCCAGTGCCCAACTGACTTCAATACTGTCTATTTTCTTTATAACCTGTAAAAAAATATATCGTATTAAAATAGAATTTTGTTGGAAACTTTCTTTATATCATATGATGGTAAATTTCACACAACAGGGTAGTACAGCTTCTAATATAATCTACAACTTGAGGGTGGTCAAAATTTGGTAGACGAAGTATAACGGCCTGCATTACACTATTTTGAAATGGGTCCAAAAATTATTTTAGGGTAGTCTGAAGTTGATAGACAAAGAAGTATAAGGGCCTGCATGACACGATTTTGAAATGGGTCCAAAAATTATTTGAGGGTGGTCAGAATTTGGTAGACAAAGAAGTATAAGGGCCTGTATGGCACAATTTTGAAAGGGGTCTAAAAATTATTATCTAAGGTTTGCTTTAATTTGGCCTAGTGTTTTCAGAGAATGTTGAAGGGGTTACAGATGATAATGACAGACACAAAGTAATGACAATAGCTCAAGTGGTTCTTCATACATATACTTCAAGAACAAAAAACAATTCGTAACAAATCATGGAAAATATGATAAAAATCATATAAAGAAAACATGCATGTACCGTCTCTAGAATAACTTAAAAAGTTGTAAAAAAAAAAAAAAAGGTTTTGATTGAAAAGGACCAATCAGATTTGAAATAAAATATTTGTTTTACTCACATTTAATTTAGTCTTTTGTCTAAGCTTATAACCATCTGTGAGTAAAGTATACATGTACATCAGATCTAATCCTAGGAATGGGTGCTTCTCACTGTGTAAATCAAACGCTGTAAAAATAAACAAGATGTTGCATGCTACGTTGTGCTAAGAATACCCCCACTCGTTCATTTGTAAGTCGCACAGCAAACAGGAAGTAGATGTGCAGTAAACCTGGAAAGGGGAGACACAGTACAAGTCACCATGCCAAAGCCATATATCAAATATAAAATCATTTCTTCCAGTAGAAGCTGAGATATCTTACGAAAGTGTGAACGGACGGACGGATGGACAAGGTGATTGCAATATAGCCCCCTCTCTACGGGTGAGGGTATAATAATGTGAGTGAGTTACTGTTGTTTTAATGCCAGCTCAGCAATTTTTCATCTATATCAAGTTAATTTTCAATGAGATGATCATGAGGTCCGCTTTGTACTAGACCAACATGCTTAGTTTGATTTTTTATAGTGCTAGCTCACTACAGTCTGTGGATAGACATATCGCCCCACTCTGACACATTATCCTGATTCTGCATTTATCAGTATTTGCTCTTTCTCCTAAATGCTGCGTGCTTTGCGGAAAACCAACAAATACCACTTTTATAGTCTTTGGTTTGACCCGACCGGGGCTCTAACCCACGATCTACCGCACTCGTGGCGAGCACGCTAACCATTACACCACTGATGCGATTGATAAATACATGTACATCAGATATAATCTAGAAATCGATTCTTGTCACTAGGTATATTAAATGCTGTAAAAATATATCTCATGATACTAATGGATTTTTGCCAATTAATTGGTACATGAAATGCTGCAAAGTTAAACCATGTACTTCAGATCTAACTCTAGGAATGGTTGCTTGTCACTAGGGTAAATAAAATGCTATAAAAATAATTGTAAAGCAGATTTGAAATTGCACCGAACTTAGATAGATTGAACCAAGGTTTCTTTGAACTAATTTCAAACTCATGTAAATTTTGCTGTTAATTCTTCATCTTGAACCAATACAGATAACCTTGAACCAATAACAAGACAAATACAGAAATCATCACATAATAATATCATAGTATAAAATGATGATGCAGACAAAACTTTCAGGATGATAATCTTGTATGAATTTCAAAAACAAACGTGCCTTGTCATTTTAAGAGAGACACATATAACATCAGAACGACAAAGATGCACAGATATAGTGTTTATCGACAGAAGTAAACAGTACTCCTCAACCTCAGGCTAGAGGCCATTTCACATTCATTTTAGAGTATCAATTATGCTCATTATAGAAGAAACTACTCTCACAGTGAAATGTAGAACCGCAATAAAAGCACTGTTCCTTTACTTTCATTTGTGTCTAAGTGTAATGTTGGGTAGTCTCTCATGTTCATTTACATCCATATCATTTCTTACTACAAGCTGCTCCTATACTTTAATTTGTGTCTAAGTGTAATGTTGGGTAGTCTCTCATGTTCTTTTACATCCATATCCTTTCCTACTACAAGTTGTTCCTTTACTTTAATTTGTGTCTAAGTGTAATGTTGGGTAGTCTCTCATGTTCTTTTACATCCATATCCTTTCCTACTACAAGCTGTTCCTTTACTTTAATTTGTGTCTAAGTGTAACGTTGGGTAGTCTCTCATGTTCTTTTACATCCATATCCTTTCCTACTACAAGCTGTTCCTTTACTTTAATTTATGTCTAAGTGTAACGTTGGGTAGTCTCTCATGTTCATTTACATCCATATCCTTTCTTACTACAAGCTGTTCCTTTACTTTAATTTGTGTCTAAGTGTAATGTTGGGTAGTCTCTCATGTTCTTTTACATCCATATCCATTCCTACTACAAGCTGCTCCTTTAATTTAATTTGTGTCTAAGTGTAACGTTGGGTAGTCTCTCATGTTCATTTACATCCATATCCTTTCTTACTACAAGCTATTCCTATACTTTAATTTGTGTCTAAGTGTAATGTTGGATAGTCTCTCATGTTCATTTACATCCATATCCTTTCCTACTACAAGCTGTTCCTTTACTTTAATTTG
>MJUT01041061.1:281183-296739 GCA_002080005.1 Gigantidas platifrons | reverse complement strand
AGACGTTTTTCTATTATCTTTGTTTGTTTGCACAGAATCGTTAACACTTGTTTCCGATCCGACATCCTGTAGGTTCTATACGTTGGCTACTTTTTCAGACGTTTATATATATATATATATATATCTAGGTCGGGAAATTTCAATGTAATTTGTTTAAAGTCTTGTTATGTAAATGTATTCTACTGTCTGGTAGGGTTAGGGTTAGGATGTTTAAGGCCACTTTCAACAATATTTCAATTATATCATGGTGGTCAGTTTTATTGGTGGAGAAAATCAGAGTACTCTGAGAAAACCCAGATCTGCCGCAAGTCACTGAGAAACTTTATCACATAAAGTTGTATCGAACTCACATCTTTAGTGGTGATAGGCACTGATTGCACAGGTAGTTGTAAATCCAACTACTATACGATCATGATCACATACAACCCCTGGTTCGTCTGTAGAAATGAAAGTTTTTAAAAAGTAATAATGTAAAAAATATCCTTACACCAGTGCAATGTGTGAAATACATGACTTTTAATTGGACGAAGCTTAATCTGTCAAAGATTAAAAAGCTCCACATACTTGTCAGAATTTAGAAAAGCAAATACAGAAATGTAATTACTTCCAAGTGCATGACAAAGACTGACTCATTAATACAATCAGATTTCATAAGAATATCATTATCGAGTTCTGGTTTATGGTGTTTAACACCACTTTCAACAATATTTCAGTCATATTGTGGCGGTCAGTTTTATTTGTGGAAGAAACTGGAGTACCAGGAGAAAACCACACACCTGCCCAAAGTCACTGACAAACTTTGTGACATATGTTGTATCAAGTACACCTCACCATGAGTAGGAATCCAACTCACAACTTTAGTGGTGATAGGTGGTTGTAAATCCAACTACCATACGATCATGACCATGACAGCCCCGAATATCATTATAAATATCTGAAAGTATTAAATGCTTATTTCTTTAAGATACTTTAGCATGAAGTTTATTTCTTAATTCGTTCTGGACAACATTTTATTTCTGTTTTAGGTGAGGGAAAAGTATGAAAAATTGTTAATTAGATTAGAAAAAAGATCATTTTATACGGTATTTGTTGCCTGATGAATATACAAATAACTAACAAGTGAAATGGGAAAAAAATAAGTTTCTTCATGCAGCAGATAGTTACAATAGAAACTTACATACAAAAATCATCTGCTGAATTTAGTTCTATATTTTTCTCCAAATTATGAAAATACTTGAGAGATATGAATATTACATAATAAACAATTATTCCTTATAAATTTCAATGATTTCTAAAGGTATTAGATCAGAGTGAATGCAAAGTAAATAACACTACCTGTAAAGTGGCTTTGTTCTAATTATGAAAAGAAAGTTTAAACAGTGATGGTCAACAATTCCAGTTCTACCACTATCAACAAAACAATCAATCACCTCTCACCAAAATATTTTTTTCAAATTGTTCATTTCAATATTGTAAGGTGTAGGAGAAGGCTTTCAAGAACACCTGTACTTGTTGATATATGTTACACCTAATACCACACTACTATTTACTTTAAGCAACAAGCTCTCGATCAAATAGATTTTGACATCAATTAATACACTAAATATAATTACAATCTAAGCTTCTAACTGATATTTGTAAGCAACATTTTAAGTCAACAAGATGAACTGTGAGCTAATGCTCACTTATGATACCCCCACATATATCTTCAATGTGTATAAAAACCAACTAAGTCGGCAAACAGGAAGTAGGAATCTGACGGGTCCAAAAACGCTTCCAACAATATGACATACCTATATGAAGCTAGTGACCAAATATCAGATTTCTGCCATCAATAGTTGCTGAGAAAAATGCGACGAAAAATATCGTGACGGATGGAAGGACGGACAGACAGAAGGATGCTCAGAGGTAAAACAGTATACCCCCCTATGGTGGAGCTGGGGTATAATAAGTTTCTCTCTTTGTTGATAGATACATATATATAAATATAAAAACAAAAAGAGAAACTCATTTTGACTTTAAATCTTAAATATTTACATAGAATAACGGCAGTAATGAAGGTCGAGATAGACATTATCGCTAGCATCTCAGCGAGTCTGATAGGTCAATCTGTCATACTAAGTGATAATGTATGTTGAGTCATTCAAAACTGTTTTTTCGGTAACGTCATAACTTGTTTAACATCACACTAACTAATAATTTTTAGTATCATGGTCAGAAATTTGATACTAGAAATATCACTCGGTGAGAATAACGCAAAAATGAATAAATAATGAATATATGTAGAATATTTGTCCCTTGTCACTGAACATAAAATTAATTTGTTTGAGGTTTAAAAATGGTGAGAAATGCAAGGCTTGCCAGGTATTTGTAGCAAGTTCTGTGCAAAATATAAAAAAAGTATATTCTGTTTATCCTGTAGCATTAAATCCATCATTAATGAAAAAAAAATGCTGAAATTTCAATAAAAAATAGTGTCAAAAACCTGCAAAAAATCATATGTCTAGATGTCATAGGTGAAAATCCTGTGTTTAATATAGCAACATCATAGCAAAAAGTTAGATACTGTCAGTGACTACACAAGGAAAGATTTACAGTCAATACAGGGTAAATCTATATATACAATGGATAAATACATACCTATTAACCCAGCATCTCTAGCTGCGTCAAAGAAGTAGGAGAATATATATATGTCATGTTTCTGTAGTTCGTGAACATTCCTGATTTTTTCACCGACAAATTGTTTTACTGTGGTGTAGCAACTGTTAAAAGAACTGCTAGATTCTCCACTAAAATAAAATTAAAAGTAAATAAAAATGAAGAATCAGTGAGTGAGTGATTGCTGCTCAACGCTAACTCAGCATTTTTTCAGCTATATCATGGTGAGAACAAGTTAATTTCCAATGTGATGATGTGGTATGCCTTGCAGTGGGAGCAGGACAATAGCCCCCTGGACAATTGCCCTCCGGACAATTTCCCCCATCGGACAATAGCTCCACTCGGACAATTGCCCCCCACAAATTTTTTCCAGTTTTATTTTGGTGGCTTTATGTTGTTTTACGCTCTTTGACGTCTACCAAGTCTACCTATATACGTGACATAATATATGTGTCTTCAAAGTAGTCCAGCAGGCCCTGGTAATCATCATCAATGTCTTCCGCAAGGGTCTCAAATGCATCAACTACATCTGCTATTGGACAAAAAGCAATGGTTTTTAGTGCTAGCTCACTGAGACAACAGTTTGCTGATAGTCATTGTTGCCCCACTGGACACATTATCCTAAAGTTGTGAGTTTGACTTCCACTCATGGTGATGTGTACTCGATACAACATTATGTAAAAAAGTTTGTCAGTGACTTGCGGTAGGTCAGCGGAATTCTCCAGGTAATCCAGTTTCATCCATCAATAAAACTGACTGCCACGATAACTGAAATATTGTTGAAAATGGCATTACACGCCATAACCTTTATACTTGAATGCAAAAAGTATTTGAAAGAGAGCTCAGTGGTAAAAAAATCAGGTGTTACATAACAGAAATTACTACATTACCACAACAACTCCTAATGACCACAAATTTTCATACTTTTAAAGTCTGATAGTGTAAACTTCAACTACAAATGCACTATCTGTATTTTAAGCTAGACATTGTAGATAATTTTACCTGCCATTATAACTGTCCCTCCAAATGGCTTCTAAATTGTATCAATATTTAAAGGTAGACTAAATTGTTATCAAGAGGAAATGGAGCATTACCAACGAGGTCTTTAATCCTGACAACCCTACGCTAGTTAGCGGAGCGCTATCCTACTCACTAAAGAGACGATGAGCTTGGTAACCGACCTCCAATATAGATTCAACAACAAGAGCGTGTTAAAAGAAAGGCAAGATGAAAGCAGATGGAGCACTAGTCTCTACGAATGACCATCAGTCAGCAATACTGAGGCGGTAGCCGGATATCAAAACCCAATAACTATAACCATAGTCTTACCTGACATTGTAAACAACACCTCCAAATGCCCACACACTATCAGTTTTTGGTGGTAAACATACACTGCGAAGTTTCTTTTTGTTTTCTAAATTAAATATTTGGAATCAAAATTAAATATATGATAAATTAATTTCGATTCACCTGTAACTACAGCATTACGATATGGTTGGAAAATAGACAATATAAAAATAAAATAACATAAATATGTGTATTTTGTTTTTGTGTTTCCAATTTGACAATTATGCATATAAACATTGATTATCACATATATGAACGTGTACAAAACATATAGCCAAACATTCATAGTATCAAATGGACTTATGAAGACATTTTGGTGAATTGTCGGAAGTATTTGAGATACCCAAACTAATTAAGGCAAACAAACCCTACCGACCCTCATTTTTAGTGGCTACCCTAAAGTTTTTATTGTCATTTTAGAACAAGCACTCTGAAAGTCAGATCCTTGTCCTGTATAACCTAGGTAAAACAAAAATTTTTAATAAAATGTTTTGCTTACTTACGTATCCAATTTTTTTCAAAGAAAATTAGCAGAAACACATGTTCTTTTTTTGGCTTAACGATAACAATTATAGCAGAACCTTGTTAAGTCGAAACCGAAGGGAGATACAGTTTTAGTTTGAATTAGTTGTGTATTTGAGTAATCAGGGAAAATTTAGTAAACAATTAATATGAACGGACTATATTATAACTTATCCTATTTCAAAATATCGAGTGGATGAGCGAGTGTTGTTTAACGCCAATTCAGCAATTTCTCAGCTATATCATGACGAGAACAAGTTAATTTTCAATGAAACGATGATTAGGTCTGCTTTGTACTAGACAAAGACTCTTAGTTGTATTTTTATAGAGCTAGTTCACTGAAACAACAGTCCACAAATAGGCACGTAGCCCCACTCAGACACATTATCCTGATTCTGAGCAACCAGTGTTTGCTCTTTCTCCTTAATACTGCATGCTTAAGAAAGAAGCAACAAATACCAATTTTATAGTCTTTGGTTTTACTCAATCGGAACTCGAACCCACGATCTAACCACACTTGGTGTGCACACTAACCACTGCACCACCGATGAAGTTCATTGTCTATGAATAAATGCAGTAAATATCATGCAACTTAGAACAATAAAGTTAACCGATATCTATTCAGCCAAACCTGTATTAAGAGGTCACCTTTGGGACCAAAAAAAAGTGGCCTTATTTGACAGGTGACTTCTTAAAAGAGGTTCAATTCATATAAAAAAAATTGAGACAGAACAAGAAAAAGGTGACCTTTTTATACAGATGTCTGCTTAATAGAGGTGATCACATGGACAGGTTTAACTGTATTTAGAATCTTTCTGTTAAATAATGAGGTACCTTTCTTTCCTTTTCCTCCCAGTAGTCTGTATCTTGTAGACATTAATCCATACCCTAAATAACTAAGACAGAAAGAAAATGATCAGCTCTCATTCTTATTCTTCTTCTTGTAGTCAATGATTCCTATTGGCCATGTAACAAAGATTTCTATTGACCAGGTAAAAATTCCTATTGGCCATGTAACAAAAATTTCTATTGACCAGGTAAAAAATCCTATTGGCCAAGTAATAACAATTCCTGTTGGCCATGTAACAACAATTCCTATTGGCCATGTAAATTTCCTATTGGCCATGCAACACAAATTTCTATTGACCATGTGACAATTCCTATTTGCCATGTAACAATTCCTATCGGTCATGTAACAACAAAATTCCTATTGGCCATGTAACAACAATTCCTATTGGTCATGTATCAAATTACATTAGACTACATCAGAAAATATGTGATAAATCTCAAACAAGTTAAATTAGATTCTGCTAAGAAAATTCATAGATTTCTACAAATTACAAATTGTGAATAACTGAAATATGAACAGAAAGATTCTACCCATTTAGCAGATCATGCAATTCTTACCTATGTGTGTATAAACTTATTTTCTTCTTAAATAGTTCTATAGTTTCTGCAAAATCATTTGGTACTGTATGTAATGTTTCCTGAAATACCAATGAAACGATGACAGATTTAACTAAATCAAAACTTTTACTAATAATCTAAATTAATGAGAAAATAGTTAATTAATTCAAGTTATAAATTATTGCTTTATTATCCAATGATCCATTTAAAAGTACAGTTTGGGTTTAATTAGGTTTGTAGATATTGAGAAGATATTTCAAGAAAAGTTTGAAGATATCAAAGGGGTAATCAGAAGCTATACATCAAAGAAGGACAGACAACATAATGGCCAAAAGAAAAATGACATAAAAGGATCTACAAAACATTACACAGAAAACAAAAAATCGAGCAACACAAACCCCACTAAAAACCGGCGGTGAACTCAGGTGCTCCGGAAGGGCTAGCTGTTCCTGCTGCACATGTGACATTTTCATATTGAATCTTTTTTTCCAGTGATGGCTAATCTTTATTGTTTATCCCCTCATAACATTAACATTGTAGATAACAATACAAGTAACATTCCATCCATGTTTGTTTTCAAATGATTCAGTGGTTTTTACTATGATTCAGTGGTTTTTACTTTTGCCATAGGGTCACATGTCAAACTTTTTCTTGCAGTGCTAGCCATCTTAAATTTCTGTTCCATATAAAACTTATAAATTTTGTATGGAACCATCCAGTGATATTCATTTACAGTTTGAGTTCAATTAAGTTTGCAGTCTCTGGGGAAAAAAACTTTTATTAATTTTCTCATAGGGTCATGCAGATACAGCCATTTTGGATAACCCATCAGTAAATCAACAAACATTTTGTAGAGGATCATTCGGAGGATCATTACAGCCAAATCTCCTTCAGAGAAATTGATTTTTAAAGCAATTTTCCCCAGAAGGTCATACAACATGTATGTTAACCTTTGTTATGTGGTGGCAGCCATCTTGAATTTCCCATCCAAATAAAAAGTAGCTTTTGCAAGGGACCATCTGATTCTCACTTAATATGTATAATTTCAGTTCAAATCAAATTTGTAGTATCAGGGAAATGTTTTTATTCATTTTCACATAATTATGATACTGTGCTACATGTAACTATGCCCTGTAGAAGTGGCCATCTTCAATTATCAATGCAATCGGTGGTCATCTTGAATTTTCAATCCAATCTGAACAAAAATCACAACCTATATCTTAGTTTGATTCTATACATGATTTTAATGTTTTGTTCATCTCATTCTTAGTTGTGAATTGAATTTCATTATTTTGTGGAGCCAATGAAAGTATGATAACAAATTTGTCCTATACTAAAATATTCAAATTACTCCACATTTGTTTTACTGACTTCTCTTACACACTGTCAACAAAAGTTTGAGAAAAACCACCATAGATCAAAGAAGACATTTAAATCCTTGTCAATTATTACCATTTGAGAAGGAACAAATGTTATCTGTGTAGAGCCACCTCCCATATCTAAAGCTGCCACATTACTCTTTGCTCCAGACAGATCTCCTGCAAAATTAAATTTGATCAAGTTTAATGCCACTTGGCCAAATTTAATCAATGTAAAGCCACCTCTCATGTCGATATAAAACATTACCTGTTACAATCTCTTGTTAAATAAATTAACTGAATAAGTGATCTGGTATGAAATTATTTTTAGTGAGGGAGTAATTGTTGCTTAACGCCAAATGAAAAAATTTTCAGCTATATATCATGGCGAGAACAAGTTACATTCGATGAGATGATAATGATGTCCGCTTTGTACTAGTCCAACATTGTCAGTTAGATTTTTATGGTCCTAGCTCAATGAAACAACAATTCACACGTAGACATGTCGCTCCACACGAACACATTATCCTGATTCCCAGCAAACCATTCTTTGCTCTTATTCCTTAATGCTGCGTGCTTAGTGGAGAAACAACAAATACCAATTTGTTAGCCTTTAATTTGACTCGACCGGTGCTCAAACTCACAATCTACTGCACTCAAGGCAAGTCCTCTAATCATTACACCATCGAAGCAGTTTGAATTTTCACGTTTGAATTTTAATGCGACCTCTATATTATTTATAACAAAAAGAACCTGACTTAAAAAGTAAAGCAGTATATAAGACAACATTTAGACAATTATGTTAGAATATCTGAACAATAAAGGTAAGAATTATTCTTCTGCTGAATATAAAATGCTGAGCAAACTGAAAATTTGCAAATTTTTATGATATTCATGAAGTATGCAATGAATGAAATGCAAGTATATACAATTTGTCCATTACTGAGTGGTCAATTTTATTTTAATTAATGTGTATTGTAGTTTTTTGTTTGTTCTATCAAGAGTTATCTCCCCTTCATAATAAGTGCCTTCTTTGTATAAATTGTATATTCTACTTCTACCATGTAACAACATTGCTTGTATGGTTCTGAGGTGGAATAAGGAAGACCTTTTTAAACTTTTGATTTCTGTAATATATCATCACTTACCAGTAAGAAAGGCAACTGTCATCCAGCTATAAACACCTGTCAAAATTTAATATTTATACATATATTATTGATACCATTGTATATTATTTTTTTAAGCATACAATTAAATTTTGAATAAATTACCATTTACCGGTGGCTGGTTATTTCTAGGAGGTGCAAATTTTACAGGTAGTTTATTATTCCTTTTTCGTCACAACTGCCGATATGAACATATTACACATTGTGCAATAAAAAACTGAAAGCAAAATACAAACAATAGAATATTTTTGTGTAGGATTTTCATATAAAATCGTTAAAATTTTATATATAGTATCAACTTCTTTAAATACAAACGAATGAAAGTGCTAAACTGGATACTCACTTGAGCCTGCATAGCTCACTTAGTTAAAAATGATATGTTTATGATGCAATGGTAATTTATGCATAATCTGGTTTTAATCAGCTTAGAATAGTAGTTTCTGAAGAGACTTAGGGGCCATCATGGTAGTGATTGTATGGATTGATTGATTTTTTAATTTTTGGTGTTTAACGCCACTTTCAACAATATTTCGGCTATATCATGGGGACCAGTTTTAGTGGTGGAGGAAGCCGGAGTACCCAGAGAGAACCACTGACCATGGGCAAGCAACTGGTAAACTTTATCACTTGTGGCTGCGAGTCGAGTGCACCCTTTTTTGTAATTTACAAAGCCGGGCGCAAACACACGCCGTATTGGTGATAGGCTTGTATGAGTTGTTAGATCCAGCGACCTAATTCATTGAGCCACCCGGGCCCCTCGTGATTGTATGGTAGTAGGATTTACAACTACCTTTGCAATCAGTGCCTATTACCACTAAAGTTGTGAGTTTGATTCCCGTTGATGGCTAGGTGTAACTCAATACAACATTATGTGCAGTGATTTGTGACAGGTTGGTGGTTTTCTCCTGAAAAATCTGGAATCTTTTATAAACTGAACTTTAAATAAAGTCCCAGAGTAGGAAATATTTTTTAATTTAACCTTTGTACACTAAACAACTGTCAATTCCAAACACAAAAAGTTTGTCCCAAGGAGATTCGCATTTAAACAGGTTTCACTGTATAAAACTAGATGTGTCGGAACGACACGAATGTCCCCACCGTGAATATTAAGGAGGCTCACAAATGTTTCACCCTTTTTTAATTCCCTCAGTAATAGGTTAAGAATAACAAATGAATTTTAAAGTTGATCTGTAACGTATGATTATACACTCTCATAGAAAAAATCAAGTCAATATCTCAAATCATAGTGAAATAAAGTGGTGACAACTAAATATTTGGCCAAATTTCAAAGTCCAAGGGCCATAACTCAGCCAAAAATCATTGGACCGGAACGAAACGTAAACTTGATCTGTAACTTATCATTATGCACCCACATACCAAATATCAAGTCAATATCTCAAAGCATAGCAAAAAAAAAGTGGTCACAGCTGTTTTATTTCTGAATTACGGACATGGGTAACACTATATGTCACGGCCACTAAATAGTGGCGGGGACATAAAAATCTAATTAAACACTACTGTGAACATTGCTATAGACTAATGCAGGTTATTACTGATGTAATATTCTTTTGAAATTCAAAGTGGAATAAAATGAATAACTACCTTCATCTGTTCCATCCATGATAGCTACACCATCGTCAGCTAACTTGAATGGATATTCTTTTAGTATAACCCGTACCTATATAAAACAAATATATGACAACATTATACAAAGTTATTATCAGGATAAGTTCATTGTACACTAAAACTAGATATAAAATTGGGTCACAGCTGAAATATATAGGTTCATATGTAATCACAAGTAATTAAGGGTAAGGGTTATGGTGTTTAACGCCACTTTCAACAATATTTCAGCTTATATCGTGGAGGCCAGTTTTATTGGTGGAAGAAACCAGAGTACCGGTACCCAAAATAACCAACGACCTGCAGCAAGTCACTAATAAACTTTATCACATAAAGTTGTATTGAGTACATCTCGCCATGACCAAGATTCAAACTCACAACTTTAGTGGGTGATATGCCTGAGGGAGGAGAACCTTAGTTTTTATTAATAATTACCCTTTACCAATACATATAGATGCCATAAAAACTTTCCACACATTTGATTTCAGTGCATTGTTCACGATGCTTAGATCTCTGCAGCGATCATTTATGGAAGACATACTTATATTTTGGAATTTATGCATGTAAAAGCATGTGGAGAAAATAATACATACCTCGTTAAGTAAATTATCTGCAACTCCTTCTGGTAACAATCTAAGTCCTGCCGTAGCCATTAATGATACTGGTGTATTGGACTGTAATTCACTCGGTACTTCGGCCAGGGCTATATTAAGTAATTCTCGTAGACTTTCTGCTCCCTATCAAATAAAATATTTATAGTACACATGTAACATTCAAACAGTTTAAATCAATGGTTTGGTTTATGGTGCTTAATGCCACTTTCAACAATATTTCAGTTATATCGTGGTGGTCAATTTTATTGGTGGAGGAAATTGGAGTACCTAGAGAAAACCACTAACCTGTCACAAGTCACTGAAAAACTTTTTCACATAATGTTGTACCGAGTACACCCCGCCATGAATGGGATTCAAAATCACAACTTTAGTGATGATAGGTACTGATTAAATAGGTAGTTGTAAATCCAACTACCATACGATCATGGCCATCACGGCCCCGATTATTTAGGAGATGAAAGTTAACATCAGTAGTTGGACATACAATGATTACAATGACTCATATTGTTAATTAATATATGGACCATATTTCTCTATTCAATATACCTTTTTGGGGTTATCAGCATAATAAGAAAGACCTGGTTTTACTTCCTTAAATAATTCTTTTACCAGCTTGAATGGACCTGAAATTACAAATGAAATTGATATTATCATCATCCGGGTACACAAACTGAACTTCTTCAAATTTCAAACAATAAAACATGCTCAGTATACAAAAACAAAACAAAAACATAAGAATTTTCAGAAAAGTTATAAGGTGAATTAGAATTCTAATCAAAAAAAATTTACATAGTAACATACACATTCATTTCTACTTTTCTTATATATATAACCTGATGTTTGCTTCTATAAGTACAGTAGTACATTGCTCGATTGATGGTCGCTTAACATCTGGTGGTAAATTAAATGTTCTCCACATATTTAGAATGAGAACAGGTTTAGGTTTATGGTGTTTAATGCCACTTTCAACAATATTTCAGCTATATCAAGGTGGTCAGTTTTATTGGTGGAGGAAACCAGAGTACCTGGAGAAAACCATCGATCTGTCACAAGTCACTGACAAACTTTATCACATAATGTTGCATCATATACACTTCGTCATGAGCGGGATTCAAACTCACAACTCTAGTGGTGGTAGGTAGTCATAAATTGAATTACCATACGATCACGACCACGACAGCCCTTGGTTTGTGACCAATTTTTACAATTCAATTGGAGGATGATACACAACAAGGTTGATTATTATTTAGTAATTTATATATCTTACTTAAATTCTATCAAAATTACAGTATAGGAGTAGAAGATACTCACCATTACCAGATTTAAAATGGAACACATGAACCCTTGACCCCGTACTTCCAGCATCAAACACTACTGCATATATATCTGTTGAATTATTGGACTTTTGTTGAGACACTTTTGCATCCTGTCTAATATTGTTTTGATCCTCCAACCTTCTGTTCAAATTATTCACCATATGTTGATTATCATTAGGGTTGAAGAGAATTTTTTCATTTGCACCAGACGAAGATATTATGTAAGGAATAATCAAGATTATGCAAATGAATGCTACAATTCCAATAACCTTTCCTCGAATTTCATACATACTACATGATTTAGTACGGTTTAAGAAAGGATTTGATGGAGATCTCAACATTTTTTGGCTGTCTACATATTCCTGCATCAATAGCTATAATCTGTAGTTATCTCCCTTGAACACATTGAATAGGAAAATCAAACGAAGAAAGATTCTGAAATGAAAAGCATTGTAATTTGTTATTAATGTTAAAGTGGAAATGTAAGTAAATTTTTCAAACATTTTAGCTGACATTTGAAAATGTGACACAGAGAAAAAATCTATCAAATGTGGTATCAATCATGAACACCATGATGACGAAATGTGTCTGTGTTTTTTTTCTCATTTGTATCCTTCACCAAATCTCGTCAGTGTGCCGTTTATTTCTATTCTGGAAATTTTAATTCTGGCCCACTTATTCCCTCCCCCCAAAGTACATTCTGATGCATAATTTTTCATGTATGGAATGTGTTGAACCATGTACAGGTACAATTTTGTATATATAGACACATTTTCTTGTTCAAATCTCCCAAATTGACATTTTGTAGTTAATGAGTTCAATAAAATGGCAGACAGTTCGAAGTGGATGTTGGAATACTTTATCTGATAGATGCTGTAAAAGGTAAGAAAATATCAATAGACAGATTTTAACTAGAAAATGTGTCTATATACCTGTGCTTCTCTACATCTGCATTATACAATTCTCCGTCAATTGTAACGACTGTACATCGGCGTGAACAGACCATATATCTACAATTAGTTAAAAATAAAAAAAAGTAACGTAAAATAGAAAACTGTTTAGTTGTAGTGGGTTTGGATCTGTGATTTAAACTGATCCAAAGAAGAAGCAGAGACAATATAAGGTGGCAATGCATTCAAAAGGACAACTGCATGAGGGAAGAAGCTGAATTTGAAGTAGTCAGTGGATGTACTGAGGGGTTTGTATCGAAAATTATGACTGTGTCCTGCGAGTGATGTCTGAGAAGAGATATAGTCGTCTGGATTGATGGCAACCAGATTGTGTGCAATTTTGTATAGCATAGTGACTTTGGCAATGCTTCTACGTGTTTCTAGGGAATTCCATTGTAGGTGGTCCAGCATGATATATGTCACGCTGCTAGTGTTGTGGAATCTACCTGTTCCGGCTGTTGTGTATCCGTCCATGACAATATATGCATTGGAATGCACCGGGGGTCAAATTTTATATTTCAAGAATACCTTTGACAGGGCTTATGATGAGATTAGGATGTAGATACAAACAGATAATTTCTTCAGAATCCTAATCTCAACGATATTAGCGAGTGGTCAAACGCAATTCTTCGACAACAAACATGCATCGGAATACACTGGAGTGTCAGATATAAATTTCCATAATTGAAATAAGTGGCACTGTATGGAGATTTGTGGTAGGATATAAAAACACAACAAAAATTAGTTCCGCGAGCAAATATTTTCTCAACGAAATTAATGTCGGATCTACTCGTACATGTCGTATATTGTCCTACATTCGAACTTATTTGAGAAACTTCATATATGTGAGCGAATCATGGGTAAACCTTTATTTTCCCCTACTTAGTATTGGGACATGTAATTTGATGGGTTTTTTTTTTGTTTTTTTTTTATCAGTTTTGTGAACACGTCCAACACTTCTGGTACCCAAATTGGTGAAAGGTAGATACTTAAACCAGTAAACATGTTTATATGGAAGCAGGACAACTCGCCCCACTGCCAACTCGCCCCATTACAACTCGCCCTACCTCTTTGCAAACTCGCCCCACCTCTCGTACCAACTCGCCCCACTTTCGAGACAAGTCGCCCCACTATCATTGGACAACTCGCCCCACTATAATAATGAGAAACAATGCAAGTAAATGAAGCAATGATTAATTAGATCTTTGTGCATTTAACACCGTTCTTCATTCTACATCACTGTACGCTTAATTGCTAACGATCTAACGATTTTTCTGTCCAGTGTCCGCACAATTGTGTATTCCTTCAAGTTTTGAAGTTGTTATCTGTTGTTCTAAAATTTCATACTTTTTACAGTTTACTCATCTTTAATTGTAAAACATGTAGTAAGGTTACGACCTTTTGCTGGCAAAAAAGATTATGAAAAATAAACAGAAATGGCCAAATTGAAGGGTCTATATGAAAATCGTGCTGTATTCGAATGTAACACCACTTTCTGAGGGTAAGATGGTTATGAATGAATAGAAAAATGATTGGTGAAGCGATATATATAAGGGTTTCGGATAGAAAATAAAATCGGATAGCCACGAAACGTGGAAATGTGCTGACCCAGAGTTGGAGCGGCAAATACGCTGTTTTCATTATGGAGAGCGCTCTGACGGTCCCACGGCAACAGCAAGTCGAAAAAAAAGCCGTCGGACGACAGAGGAATCTCGGACTATAACTACGTTTGAAGATGATTCAGACTGCTATCAAAAGGCGGGAATGGTCGCACGTGACGTACCTGGCACACTAACTACGCTATGCGCGCCCTTCGCGTCAATATGTAACAGTCTATGACCTAATACGACTCAAGTTCATCCGATCCCTGTTATTAAGCCGCAAATAGCTTGATTGCAGGATAAACATGAAAATTTGTTCACCCGACGAAAAGCATATGATTTTCTAGGGTGAACAAATCTGCATGTGTCCGGACATTACCATGCTATAAATGTTTTATTATTCTGAATCAACAGAGGACAGAGAAAAAAGCGTTCTTCATCCAAATCAACTTCGCCAATGCTGTTCATCTGATGACGTCACAGACATAATATTGTTTTAAACATACGCATTACTCTAGATCTCGGGACTCGTCTTATTATTACTTATATTGCACCGGTACAGGCGAGAATTAATTCCTACTGTATGAAACACGATATTCGTATCAATTACGTAGTTGTATTTAGACAATCATTGCAGTCAATGATAGAGGAAGATAACTCTGTAAACGGGAGAAAACTCATTTAATTTGCTCCAAAAACTGTGAATAAGATACAAATGTATTTGAATCACATATCATCTAAGATTACTGAATATCTGGTAAATGTAGTTCCTTACAAGTCCTCCAATGCAGGCAACACATAAACTATCTTAATTTTCTGTAAAGCTAAATTTGTAAAGGATTAGACTGTAGAAACGTTCTCGATCAACTTTAACAAAAAACAATTAGGCGGACAGATGAGTTTTAAAATTCAGCAATTAATGATAACGTACAGTAGCAATTAGGCGTACAGTGACGTACAATGAAGAACGATGTTAAATGCACCCGTCGTAAGG
>MJUT01041061.1:244857-274354 GCA_002080005.1 Gigantidas platifrons | reverse complement strand
ACCTTTTTTTTTTTTTTTTTTTGACTTGACATTATGTCGATAATGTTTACTGTACGGCTTGATTAATATCGCCTGACGTGTGCTAGTCAGTGGACCCGTAATTGACAATGAACAACAATCCATATATACATCAAATAGCTATGCCATCACTGCCGCATTTTGATTGGTCTCGTTAGCACGGTCATGCTAAAAAGCAACCAGGAGTGATACGGGCTCTTTGGAACCTCTAGTTTAAATGCAAAATTAGTCATAGATTACGATTGTTTGGCGCTTGGTTTTTATAATGTATATATACCCGGTATGCCATTTTTCGCTCTGTAAATTACGCTCATTCATTTAAACTAGAGGTTCCAAAGAGCCCGTATCACTCCTGGTTGCTTCCATTATTAGTAACAGTGGAGGCCATGTTTGATGGTGTTCTATTTTTAGTAATGGTGGCCATCAGACATAACTTTTAAAGTAGACTCAAAAAGGATGATTCAGGCCAACGTTGGTTCAAATTTGCCCAGTGATTTCAGAGATCTTTTTATAAAAGTTTACAAATTTTAAATTTTCACTAACAGTGGTGGCCATATGTTTGATGATGGTTGATGTGACAGCTATAAAACCTTTACAAGTTTTTTTTTATTGATTTTACAAGTGTTGTCTGAGGGCAAGTGTGGACACAGAAATGTGCTGTCCAAAAGGCAAGTGTGGATGTCAATATTTAACTTTAAAAAAAAATCATGGACACAGGGATCCTGGATTTTTTTTTAATAAACAAAAACTAATCCTTGATTATTATTNTAAAATTGTATCATTAATAATAAATTAATAAATAATAAATTCAGATTTACTATTTAAAATAAATCTCATTTACAAAACCACTGATGTTTGTGTTCAATTTTAACGCTGATTTAAGCTTTAGTTGCAACAAATTTTTATTTTTCTCTTTAAACTGTCGAAACATAACAATTATTTAACTGTAAAATTCACAAATAACCCCCACCCTCCCCCACACCTTTTTTTCTTGTTTAAATCAATGATCAACAATATTCCAGAATCAGACTAATGAATAAATATAACATAGATTTCTTTTACATGCATTGTCAAGATTCTATATTTATAAACTATTGACCTGAGTAACCTTGCTAAACCATGCGGAGTCAGTGTGTTTTAAATCGGTCATCCAATCAGGACGCTCATTATTGTCCAAGATAAAAATACATCGCTAAAATTACCTGTGGGTNTAACAATTATTTAACTGTAAAATTCACAAATAACCCCCACCCTCCCCCACCCCTTTTTTTCTTGTTTAAATCAATGATCAACAATATTCCAGAATCAGACTAATGAATAAATATAACATTTCGTCATAAAACTTCACACATGGTTTTGTCTATCATATTTCTTGAAGACAAACATAAAATTGTATTGCATTTATCAATATTTTATGAGTATCAACAGTTTTTTCGACACCGTATCTGTTCACGTGACTACACATGCTACTCACAGTGACCCGTGACCCACATTAGCACGACTGAGCAGTCTTCTGTATATATGGTATATAACTATATGTTCTATTCTTAGTAATGGTGGATATGTTAGTTGGTCTGCCAGATCATCAGAGTAGACTCCCTAAGGATGATTCAGGCCAACGTTGGTTCAAATTGGCCCAGTTGTTTCAGAGGAGAACAATTTTTTATAAAGGTTAACGATTTTCACGTGACGATTTTTTGTCAAATTTTCTATTTTTAGTAACGTTGGCAGCCATGTTTGACAGCGGTTGGGTTGATCAACCATAATTCATAAAGGTGATCATTAATGTATAATTTTACCAAAGTTTGGCAGCTATTTAACCTTTAACAGCGGCCATGTTGGTTGGCTGACGTGGTCATCGGACATAACTGTTAAAGCAGACCCCCTAAAGATGACTCAGGTCAACGTTGGTTTAATCTTTTTATAAAAGTTTAAAGACGACAGACGGACAACGTACTCCAAGTGAAGGCAAAAGCTCACTTGACTCTTTGGGTCAGGTGAGCTAAAAACGTACATTCTTCTACACATCCATATGATAAAGGCAGTGCCTATGATAAATAAGGTCAAAATGAGATTAAATATAATTGTCACTTGCCTTCGTGTCCTGAATTGTGGTTTTTATTACACGACGGCTGCTTTGCCTTTCACGAAAAAGGGTAATATACATAATTATCGTTGTTTTTAAAATGTGAGCCATATCCCCTGGCGTCACAAATATTTTACCCCCATACGTCAATTTAACGCGAGAGACAATTCGATCGTATGCTTCTTATATTGCGTTGATGGTTTAAAATAATGATTGCATTTAACGCAGACGACTTTTTAGATAACATACGTCATTGAAAGTATGTGCATCGAGCCTTAAATTAGCTAAAATCTGATGGAGACTTGTGATAATTTTCAATTTTGACCACCCTCGTCATACATTGCAGAAGTGTTCACATATATACCAGACGAATAACGTGGGTAAAATGGAATCAACATCTCCCGAAATGAACCTGGTGTTCCGCTAAATAAGTCATATATTTTAAATAATTGTAATAATGCTAAAATTCATGATTTCACACCAGCTTACCTGAAATCGCCGCTTCAGATCCGTGCCCCGCACCTTCACAAAGTCACGTCCCCAAATGTGACGGGGGACACTGTGAAAACAGTAAAAAAAAAAGAAGCTATATAAAGACTTGTAACTATAATTAGTTTATATAACATTGTACTTATAATATTAGTAGGGCCCGGGTGGCTCAGTGAGTTAAGTAGTTGGATTACCTAATAACTCATAAAAGCATATAACTTATACGGCGTGGGTTCGCGCCCGGCTGTGTAAATTACAAAAAGGGTGCACTCGACACGCAACTGCAAGTAATAAAATTTACCCGTTGCTTGCCCATGGTCGGTGGTTCTCTCCGGGTACTCCGGCTTCTTCCACCACTAAAACTGGTCGCCATGATATAGCTGAAATATTGCGGAAAGTGGCATTAAAACACCAAAAATCATATATTAGTTAATAATTAGTCAAGCAAAAAACAAGAACAATTTAACAATTTAATTTCATTTCATTTTTGGTGTCCGGAAGTATGTTCTACGCATGCGCAACTAATATCCGCCGTAGTATGGCCTTTTCAACGGAAATGACGACAGTCGCGTGACCGGAAGTGACGTTCCCGGAAGAGGGCATGTCCAGAAGTATGCTCTGCGCATGCCCAACCGGAAATTGCGCAATATCCGCTGTAGTATGGCCTTTTCACCGGAAATAACGCCAGTCACGTGTCCGGAAGTGACGTTACCGGAAGAGGGCATGTTCGGAAGTATGCTCTGCGCATGCAAAACCGGAAATTGCTCAATATCCGCTGTAGTATGGCCTTTTCACCGGAAATGACGCCAGTCTCGTGCCCGGAAGTGACGTGACCGGAAGAGGCCATGTCCGGAAGTATCTTCTGCCCATGCGCAACCGGAAGTTGCGTATTATCCGCCGTATTGGGGATTTTTCAACGGAAATGAAGGCAGTCACGTGACCGGAAGTGACGTGACCGGAAGAGTCCATGTCCGAAAGTATGCTATGCGCATGTGCAACCGGAAATGGCGCAATATACGCCGCATTAGGGCCTTTACGCAGGAAATGACGCCAGTCATGACCGGAAGTGACGTGACCGGAAGAGGCCGTGTCCGGAAGTATGTTCTGCCCATGCGCAACCGGAATTTGCGTATTATCCGCCGTATTAGGGCCTTTTCAACGGAAATGACGACAGTCACGTGACCGGAAGAGGCCATGTCCGGAAGTATGCTCTGCGCATGCGCAACCGGAAATTGCTCAATATCCGCCGTATTAGGGCCTTTTCACCGGAAATGACGTCATTCACGTGACCGGAAGTGAAGTGACTGGAAGAAACCATGTCCGGAAGTATGCTCTGCGCATGGGCAACCGGTAATTGCGCAATATCCGCCGTATTAGGGCCTTTTCACCGGAAAAGACGGCAGTCGCGTGACCGGAAGTGACGTGACTGGAAGAGGGCATGTCCGGGAGTATGTTCTGCCAATGCGCAACCGGAAGTTGCGCAATATCCGCCTATTAGGGCCTTTTCACCGGAAATGACCACTGTCACGTGGACGGAAGTGACAGTTACCGGAAGAGGCCATGTCCAGAAGTATGTTATGTGCATGCGCAACCGGAAATTGCGCAATATCCGCCCTAGTATGGCCTTTTCACCGGAAATGACGCCAGTCACGTGACCGGAAGTGACGTTACTGGAAGTTGACATGTCCGGATGTATTTTATGCGCATGCGCAACCGGAAATTGTGCAATATCCGCCGTATTATGGCCTTTTCACCGGAAATGACGGCAGTCACGTGTCCGGAAGTGACATTACAGGAAGAGGGCATGTCCGGAAGTATGCTCTGCGCATGCACAACCGGAAATTGCTTATTATCCGCCGTATTTGGGCCCTTTCAACGGAAATGACGCCAGTCACGTGACCGGAAGTGACGTGACCAGAAGAGGTCATGTCCGGAAGTATGTTCTGCGCATGCGCAACCGGAAATTGGGCAATATCCGCCGTATTAGGGCCTTTTCACCGGAAATGACGTCATTCACGTGACTGGAAGTGACGTGACCGGCAGAAGTGATGTCTGGAAGTATTCTCTGCGCATGCGCAACCGGAAAATATCTGCCGTATTAGGACCTTTTCACCGGAAATGACGGTCGTCACGTGACCGGAAGAGGCCATGGCCGGAAGTATGTTCTGCGCATGCGCAACCGGAAGTTCCGCAATATCCGCCGTATTAGGGCCTTTTCATCGGAAATGATGTCAGTCACGTGACCGGAAGTGAGGTGACCGGAAGAGGCCTTAAATACTGGTATAAGAGGTGTTTTAGTTTAACCACATTTTAATCATATGGTTAACTTTAATCACATGTTCAACAACGAACTAATTATGTGATTATATTTCATCATATGATTAACAAATTTAACACAGAGTTAATGCTAACGACGAGTTCAACAACGGACCCCAGATCTTTATATTAGACCATGACTTAAGCTCTTCCCACTTCCATAGAAACTGAACTATTATTCTCATGTGATGTCAAAATCATGGAATAACATCAAGATCTTCATGTTAGACCATGGTTTGTAAAAGTTCACTATTTTTAAGTTGATTACTGCATAAAAACATCAAAGGAAAAATGCGTATTTATGTTACAAATTATTTTGTATCGGTGAAAACAACATCCTCAGCGACGAATTGTTGGAAAAAATGTTTGCGTTTGTTCGTTAAAAGTCAACGAAAACGACAGCTTTAACTTCCCCGCACAAATCACTTGATAAAAAGGATTGAAAAGTTCCGTCGTACCGTTCCCTGACAGATTTAGGGAATTTTTAGTTGTAAAACAAAGAAATCATCAGAGCACATACCTACACTTTTTCGAAATGATCCGTTCCGCGATTCCGAAAGAATCCATTTTATCCAAAAGAATCCGTTATGGCTATGCACCGTGCAAGACATCCATGCCATACACACAGAGTTTGATGCGGACGTCATAGAGGACACCCATTTAACATCTACTTGTCTATTAAACTCCGCTTTACATAAGATCAAGCTTTTACGGTATCAGGGGACTTTATGCAGTCAGTAGATGTATAACATCCGAGACATACAAATCAATGGTAATCAATATTAATTCCACCAATGGTTTCACTGTCTCTAGACTTGATTTTTACATTTGGGTTACCCATAGAATCTATGATGGATATCAATAGTTACGATGATGTCACGTGAAGAAAATGGTGACAGCCTTAAAAAAAAACTGTTGAATTAAAATTATCCTTCACTTTCAAAATTTTGTGAGGGCAAGTTGTTTTCTGAAGTACTAGCTGATCATTATCACGCATCAAACAATTTTAACGAAGTTCCTTTATTTTATGAGCCCAAAAAGTATAAGCGGTATTTATCTGGAATCTGCCATATTAACAGTTTCAATGAAAACTGCGCGTTTTCGCAGTAAAACGACTTCTTACCCTGACAACTTGTAAATATGCTTCAGTGGTAGCTATTTCCCGTGTACAGATGGTACACAGTGTATTTGTATATTTTAGCAAATAAAAATATGCTTAAACTAAAAACGCAGTTGTTAGAGCAGTGGCTAACAATGTGAGAAGTCCCGGGATCAAATTGCATCGTAGACATTGCATTTTTCGGAGATACAATATGTTTTACTGTTAGTTAGTGTATGAATATTTAGGGGTTTGCAAATTTCTCAAGATTGGGGTCTATATTTATTAATTACATTTGAACTGCCAGATGTTATCTATAAATCTTTTGTCAAATACAACTTTCACCTGATAAGGTTATTGGCTTGGTTTAGGTTTATGGTGTTTAACGTCACTTTCAACAATATTGCAGTTTATGGTATTTGAACTCACAACTTTAGTGGTGATAGTCACTGATTGCACAGGTCGTCTTAAATCCAATTACCATACCATCACGACCCCATAAGATTATAGGTATATGAAATAGATTACATGTGTGATGGGAGGTGTCTAAGAGTAGAAAGAGTGTGTGAATGCAACTTGTCAGAGAGACACGTTTTGACCACCGTTAATGTAACGTCTATTAAAATAATTTAGATCGATAGAAATTTAAAACTTTACACTGGATTAATTAAAAAAATACTCTCGCATAAATTAAGAACATTACATGGTGTGAAAATAGACCATTTTTACAAAATAGACGATTTTCAGTCTAACTTCCATATTGTGCAGATCGGCTTTTGAAATAGTTATGATTGGTTTTATTTAGTGAACTTTGGTATTTAATTTCATCAGTTGCTAACAATTTTTATCAATATTCACCCATGGGAAACCTTCTGGAAATTGTTACAACTTTGACATACTCATATTAAGCACAAAGTAAACACAACACTTCAGTAGTTACGAGTCGATTCAGTTACGAACCGATCTGTACCCGTTTAGAAATAATGTCCTTTTTTTTCTTGTTTCGTTTTTACAAATTGAATTTATACGAGTAGAAGAGTATAAAACTGTGGAAAATCTGCTATATTGATAATAAATACGATCCACGATAGCAATTATAAAAATTAATTAGACCAAACAATATTAAAATAAAAACAAATTCCGTCTGACTTTTCGTTCTCGTCAAACGAGATTCTATTGTTACCATAACATTGTCAACAATATGGCGGCGATCATGTAGCATTATCATTTGCATTTTAATCTATAAGATTCCCATAATATACAACATATAGCACGAGCAAGATGCCTAAGAAAGGAAAGAAGGGAAAGGGAAAAAAGGGGAAGGGGTAAAGTATTGTGATTCAAATTTTCAATTGGGAAAATAATCGTTATAATAGAGCAGGTGCGCTATGAATATCTAGTTAAATAATAACGATTTTAAGTCTTTCGTTTAAGACAAAATGTCTCTATAACGTATGGACAATGAATGTAATATTTATCTATTTTTCTGTTCCCCAAATTATGTTAATTGTTGAAAAATTGTATTACCATCATAAATATAAGGGTAATATGCGAGCGTCAGCGATCTCTTTATGGTATAAAATGTGTATCCTCTCGTCCGTTGAAATCGGTCAACACCTGAAATCGGTCACCATTTTGGAATGCGCTGTCACGTGAGTTCAGATGTCGATGACGTCATTTATCCTGCAAACTGCGTCCAGAAATAGATAATGAATTTACTTTCACATTGATCAAGACAACAATGAGATTTAAACAGATTAGAAAAGATATCTATAGCAGAGATCGACAGTTACTGATAAGCGCTAAAAATAGATTCCCCTAATTATCTCTCAGACTCGGTTTCAGAATGTAGTACAAACAATGCCAGTCTGTACTACATATTTCAATGGCGATAATACAGAATTGAGTGAAAAACAGAACTTTGTCGGAGAAAAAAAAAGAAATCCCACGAAGCTACAAGACACTGTTCCTACGAAAACGTGCGATAGTACACATTTAACCATTACAAATAAAAATTTACTTTGATTTTCCTATATATTTCAGCTAAAAATAAACCCTAAAAATTAACAATCCTGTTTATATTATGTACAAATAAAAACCACTCATATAAACATAATGAGCAAATAAACAATCAAAATATAAACAATTCTGAATGTTTTGGTGTAAAATTTGTTAAAATCTATCCAGAAATGACTTCACAATATTTTTTTTTTTAAATATGGTTTTGGTTGATTATAAAGGGATTTTTTTATATGTTGCAATACTTTTGGCAACATACTGTAGATATTCAGATATGAACACATGAAAGGTGTCTTTTGGATCCCGTTTCCCAAACCAAAGCGAAATCAAAGGATAAATGTTAACGTTGGATTCGGGTCGTGAACTTTTTACGGTGGAAAAAGTCCCACGATGGATGTATATTTGTTCCAAACATTTTGTAGGAGGGCAAGGTCCTACGGATCAACACCCGGACCCAGTACCAGCAACATATACACCGTTTCAGGTATGACAAAATATTGTCGTGATTTGTTTGCATGAAAAAGTGCTGATTTCCATCTCTAAAACGTATATTGTTTTTTTTAACGAAATAAAAATCGGTATTGTAATTTATTCTTTTTTGTAAGAGAATATATATAGTATAACTAATCGTAGATTTTGAATATCAAAATCAGACCATCGAGAGACCGAAGTATGCATAAGGATTTAAACGAGTGGGCGGAACTTGTTCCGTCCACGAGTTTAATCCTTAATGCGTATTCGGTCACGAGTGGTCTTATTTTGATATTCAAAATCTATGATTAGTTATACTGTTTATTATATAGACTTCCAAAATGTCTTTTATATTTTTTTATTTTATTTGTATATTTCATTCCACGCGTATGAATCTACGAGCAATGATAGTGTGTAATCAATATGGCCGCACATTTAAGTGTTGTCGCTTCGATGAAAAAAATTGGAAATTTAAATGAAGGATAAGTTTCTGAATTTTATTTGAATATGGGCGGATTTGTAAAGTTGTTGTGGAAAAATTCATTGCAATTGTGACTAATGTCAGTCCGATTTATCTGAGGAACCAGGCACGATGTGTTATTATTGTCCGAGTCGTGTATATTTCATGTGTAAAAAAATTCGAACTAAGGAATGAATCAATGTCCTCAAATGAAACGTTTTGAAATCTACCCGACTGGGCTTTAGTTTGATATACATTTTCATTTGTATTGCCATTGGAATTTGGAACATTTGTTTGGACATCTAGAATATTAAATTCTTGCATTTCCACATTTTCCAAGTCAAAATCATTTTCTTCTAAAAATTTGGAGACTACAGCTGCTGTATATGCGTCAAAATGATCAGACATTTTGTTTTATTTTTTTTTATTTTACGATTGTTCAAAGCAGACGATTTTTCATTGAAAAGGGTTGGTGAAAGGAATTAGGAAACTGACAATCTACAATGCACTTTTAACAATGCCGTTGTTTGTTTATATTTAAATCTGTTGTGTTATACTAGTGAAATGATTCGATTTAGAATAAGCAAGTGTTCGATTTTAATGTATCAATAAAATGATTCAATTAAAATAATTTATAAAAGTACTAAAACTTTTTCATTTGTTTAATTGTTTCAGTTTACAATCATGTGTGTATTCACCGTAACACAACAAGGGACGTAACCACTACACTTAAAGTTGTCTAAAAGTAGTTCTGGCGGGAAAAAACTGATATTTCACATGTGAAATATCGGAATTTATTTCACGGATAAATCTCCATAATTCACACCTATCTATATAATAAGAATTCTTATATATTATCATCAATAAAAAAAAATTATGGTGTATGGAAATTCCTCTCAAATATTTAATCAATTATCGGAAGTTCGGATTACCCGTAAGTCACGATGATGTATGAAATTCCCGGGAGATTAATAACAGCATGAAGCAATATTCTTAAATTGCCAAAAGGATTATGAAATAATATGTCCTTTGATGTATATATACTTACATGCTTGTCAATAAGTGACAAAAAGTTTAGTTTCTAGTTCTTTGAAAAGAGAATATTTCAGGAAACGAAAACAGAATTTGGGAGTTACTAGTGCTATATGAATAAAGAATGGTATAAAAAGGGAAAATATGCTACCCACTTGATATTTTTGAAAGAGAAAGGGATCGTATCACTTCTGGACAGAACACTTGTATTTTTATTTTGCCTGAATATTTAAAAATATTTTTTAAATCGTGTAGATTTTCTAGGATGCTGCCATTGTTTGTACTACATTTTCCTATTTGCGTATCACGTGATACACATTCCACAAATTGATGACGCGTTATGGATCAATGCTATAGGTTTTGGTGCCAAAATGGTGCCATTTTACTATTACCATTTTGACTTAATAATCAAAGTCAAATATTTCCAGAAAAACACAGCCCATAGTGGATAATTTGCATATCCTGTGTTTGTTTACATTCCACTGCGCAGCTTGACCTATATTTACAACTCCATTAGGCAACGGAAATGACATTGTTTTCGTTTTGAAATTAAGTAATTCCTTAGACAATTTTCAGATTTTTAGTGGGAATTTGTGGGTAATAAATATATGATTTATTATGAATCACATGGAATTGGACATGGATAAATTTGTACGTGAAAACAGAGATATTATCTGCTGGAAACAAGTGACAGCAAATACAATTTAATGAAAAAATGGCGAAATATAGAAAAAGCTAATTAAAAAATATTGTAGAATACAATTTCCTAGGCCTATTTTATGGTTGACCGATTTCAGGTAACTTGACTTGGGTGCTATTACAAAACATATGCAAACAAAAAAGATCAGCAAGCCGACATTTCTTCATCAAATTAAACGATGTTTTGGTATTTTATTTGGCTTAAGTGCCCAAGTAAACATGGCATTTATCTTTGATATAAATACCAATTTGAATGAGAATTATAAGGAAATGTCTTAACTGACCGATTTACGGTCACATGTGGATACTCAGAATTTTTCTGACAAACATGGCCTCACATACTGACGGATAAAAAAGAATTCTGCGTTTTTAATCTCTACCCAGAGTTGTCGGTCTTTACACTTAAGTCTCGTACGTCCGGTTACAAGTCGTTCCGGCCCCTAACAAGTCCGGCCCAAAAAAGTCGTTCCGGCCCCAGTCGTTCAGGCCCCAATCGTTCAGGCCCCAGTCGTTCCGGCCCCAAGTTCTTCCGGCCCTTCAAAAACAATTAGGATATATATGTTCCATTATTGAATTTTATGCGCATTTCGACAACTTATCTTTCGGAAGAAATAAATATGAATAAGAAGATGAAAACCTCAATATTAAACGAGTCTTCTGTGGCCTCCTCTGCAAGTTCTGGTTCTGCATTTTTGCACAGATTGCAAATAAACTGGGGGTTCCCCCATGCACTGTATTCTGCAAGTGTTATACCAGTATCACAAAGTCGATGTTGCCATCTAAAACAGCAGTCACACTCAAGAGCATGCTGTCTGGTTCTGACTTGATCAGAACAAATAACACACAGAAAGGACATTATGAGCTATTCATGAAGAATGACTGGACCATTTTGTTTAATATCTTTTATATCTTTGAATTTTTTAGTTGTTTTTTCACAGCTTGCACACGGCTTATTAATTAATATGGTTAATTCCTTTATATTGTAAACACCAATTAATAATGTCATGTTTTAATTATGGGGCCGGAACGACTTTTAATTTGGGGCCGGATCAACATGGGGCCGGATTAACTGGTGCCGGATCGACTTGGGGCCGGAACGACTGGAAAACGTATGTCTGATACCACTGAAACCCGGAATCCGTGTGTAATAAAAGTCATTTTGTTAGCTTGTTTTACTTATATTGATATTTTTTAATTGATTAAATCTCTTCTGACATACCGACAAGAATTTTTGTTTCTATGTGGAAGTTAACTTTTGAGATTTCGTAAGGAACGACAACTCGATTGAATGAGACTAGATTCGGTCCTTAAAAAAGTCGTCCCGGCGTGATATATCTCGGCCCAAAAAATCTCGACACTTTTGGATGGACTGGATGAGTGTGAAATTGCCAGATCATTTTCAGATTTGCGAGCATTCTAGGCCGTGCCTGTTTCATATTATGATAGGTGTTACCTAACTTGGTATGAAGTCCAACTCGGATATATTTTTTCAAAGACCGGGACAGATCCAGACTTTCTCAAAAGAGGGGGCAAATAAGGAGACCCAAACCCAAATTTTCTGTTGTTTTTAAAGGTTTTTCGCCAAAATGGGGACCTGCCCCCTCCTATAGACTGCACCCAGTCCGGTGTTGTATAATCCGCTACTCGATGTCTCAATTTCATAGATTTCGGACAGGAGGAGGAAGAAATTAAATTCTAATGATATTGTCAGTCCCATGGTATATGTTTAATGGGCTAGAACACACTGTGATTTTGAGTCATTTTTTAACGTTCAAACCGTCACTTCATAACCAGAAGTAGTTCCAGATTACTGCGCATCTGAATTTCACCAGTAGCCCTGTATTGGTTTTCGGTGCATCATTTCCGGTGCAAGGAATTTTATACATTAGTGCTATGGATCTGGAATCAAAATATTGTTATTTCTACCATAGTTTGGGACTTGGTCCCATATTAAGGCTATTCAACATTTTGGAAGACTAGGTTTTCATTTTTTGATAAAGATCTGAACTAAACTGAATCATAAAAACGAATACATTACAACTTGGACCACCTTTGAGACCTGTATTGCTGTAATCAAATGTGTGTTTCTTTTTGTCTCAAAGTTTCCTGATATTTATTGAATCAAAACTTGGTAAAATTCAGATAATAACACCTCATCAGAGAAAATTTTGATGTATTTTTGTTCAAAATAAAAAAAAAAATATTTTCGCACATGTTAAAAATATGTATACAATATTATGTACAAAATGATGATGGATATTTCTTAAATGATTGACAACAATAGTTTGCATCCACATTTGTCAAGCTTACCTGACAAGAGTTACCTATCTGACTTAATCTCTTACTTCCCTTAACTTGATTATGGATAACTCAAAATTTTGCAACGGTCCCATGAACTTCGAGATAATGAGATTCGATGTCTATACTCGTTCAGTCATCTCCCTTTTTCCATGTGGCAATCATTAAACATCTATCAATATGCTCATTACAGAGTTATCTTTGGCCTACATAATGTATTATTTGTAAACTTGTTCTTGTCATAAATAAACATGTAGGTGAAAAACTGCTCACTTGACATTAAAAAGCAATCAGATCTAAAAACACTCCTTTAGGGGTCGTGTGTGGGGTCAACATGAATGTATTATAAATTGACTAATCAGCAACTCTTCTACAAAATCCAGCAGACAAAACAAGCATATGTGTCTTGGAATGCACCCAACAGACACCAAAAACATCCATATGTTATGGATTTATGTTAAATTATTTGTTCCATGTCTATTAAATACATTTGAATATTTACAACCAGCACACTGACCATATATTCCCAAATATTGAGAGTTGAATTAGACTGAAATGTGCTAATCAATTCCCAAACAGACACAATTATTATTTTGATTCTGTATTAGAAATTGTATAACAAACAATAATGATTTATATATTTTTTTTAACAGGAAGAAAGGAAAGAAAGGAGCAAAAAAGGCAGAATCTGTTACTAAAATAGCAGCTGCCAACTCTAAAGTATGGGAAGCTAAATTAGAAATAGCTGAAACTGCTAAATCAGAATACAGGTAATATTTGTTGTACTTTGTCTTTAACCTATATTTTAGGAAGCAAAAATGTGTAAAATGATATCAAAACTTTTTATGTACAATAATAGTCCGCATAACAGTCAAAATATTCCACATGGACAGGTAAACCCTTTTAAATAGTCTACATAACAGAAAACAAGTCCACATGGACTGGTGAAACTTTTCCTGTCATATGGCAAATATGTGAAAATTTGTAACATACCGATAGGCATGATAGTCAGGAATTAGTGTGCTGAAATATAACATACTAAAACATAATATAAAAAATTCTAAAATAAATACAGATTGTTAAGATATAGTGTATGGTCATCTTTGTAATGTCCAATTACTATTCTAGTATGACATCCTTCTTTCGCTTTGCAAACAAATGAGTGATTTATTTTCAAGGGGGGGTTATGTTTTTTTTCTAAAAAAATATTCTGATTTCCAATGTTGCTGAAAAAAATATTCTGATTTTGGTGGAGGAAAAAAAATAATCTGATTCAGAATTTTTGTCATATAACCTAATGTTAAATTCTGAAAAAAAAATTTCACGCTTTGCGCGACAAAAAAATAAATATTCTAACTCTTGTGTTGTCCGAAAAAAATTTCTGAACGAAACAAAAAACCATCAATCCCCCCTGCAAGTTAAATGGTCGGTCCCTTAGATGGCAAAATCTCATTAGCACATGTGCAGTGCACACCTTTAAACCAGGTGATAAAATCACAAAATAAAATTATTTACAGAAATTACATGGTGGTTAACGTTTTAAACATCTATATTCACTGAAAATAATCAAAATATCCAAAATTTATAAATATGCAATATGCAATTTAAATGTGCAAACACAATATTATTGTTACGGATGCTCCATCAATACGACTGACTTTCCCGTCGAAAAAGCACATGTTGATGAGTTGTCGTCTGCTCGAATTTGGCAGCATATATTGTGTGTGACACTGCCTGCAAACGTTTATTACCGTCTTTTCCATCGAAGTATACTACCGTATTTGTACTATTATACATATCAGAATCAACATAATTCATGGAAGCCATACCTTTTTAACATGGGTTGACGGATGTTAGTATTTTATCCCGAGCGGTAGTGAGGGATAAAATGTACTAATATCCTGCCAACCCATGTTAAAACTCACAATACATTATGGCTTCCATGTATTATTTCTTAATTTCAGTGTAACCTTTGTAGATTTGTCACTGTCCAATCACATATCCTACCAAAAACAAAAGCCTGCTGCAATAATTTGCAAATCTTGAAATCTCTGTATTACCCATTGCGATGATGTGTTCTTTTAAACATTATATATTAGGTATGATTGAACAGAAACTGAAGCAATTAAAAAAAAAATTAATATCCAAGAAAAATATACTCTTTTATATTCCATTGGTAATACATTTTTGTTAAGATAAACAGGAATAAGAAATATCAGTTTATGAGTCTGTGCACCCAACAATTCCGAGGGGGGGTGGGGGGGGGGGGCGATTGAAATGTTTCTCTATGTAAATTTGGTATCAAAAGGAAAATAAGTCGTTCTTCAGAAAGGTAAAATAACACAATATGGGTACAATATTTGGTAGGTGGAAGCAAGCTGTAGCAGACAATGTTTACATTGGAAATGGAAGCAGAAGCAATATTGGTGTGCAGACTTACAATACTTTATATCAGTACCTTTACAGAACTTTTAGAATTAAATTTCTTCATAAATGTGGCGTTAATTAGAAACTGTATGTTTATTTATTTATCTTTTAGAGAGCATGCCAAGAAACTTATGCTTGAAAATGACCAACTGCAGAGTAACATGGTACAGAATGAACAGGAATCAATTGAAATATTTACACTTTTACAACATAATGAAGAGAAAAAAAATAATCAGGTAAGATTGTACCTGTACACAAACCATGTCTTTTTACATTGCTACAATAAAATGATGATAAAGGAATAGTGTAGTCTTTAAATTATCGTTTTTATTTTCACTCCTGTTACATTTCCTGCCATTTTGTTGTCCTAGCTATTTATCTGTATGTTTTACAGTTACTTCCCTTGACTGTTTCATATGGATTCGTTGTTTTTGAAGCGATACACATTATAGTATATCGTTTCGCTACACACATAATATATTGCAGTTAAACTCATTTTATATTAAATCTGAATCAAAATATTTGTTTATCTATATGATAAATACCATAGCTAATTGATAAATTTCATTATCAAAAATATGTCACCAATGACCTAATAACTTGTAACCCAATCATGTGCTGCGCACATTTGTGAGTTACTGTGTTATTTGGTCATTTCGTGACATATTTTTAATAATAAAACTCTTCAATTAGTTATAGTATAATTAATGTCAACTGTGACACTGATTCAATATATCTTGGTAGTTCCTAAACTCTCCAAGCACAATCTATTTTTTCTATTGGACGCAGTAGTATATATTGTCAGGGGTGTAGCTACCGTAAGGCACTTTAGGCACGTGCCTACACATAATTTTCTCCAAAAAATGTTTTATTGATGAAAAATAACAAACAACACATTACATATTTTAATTATGTCTGTTTTATGTTTATTGCAAGCTTCCACAAGTTGAAAGATAAACATTTGCAATGAGTACTGTGACCTTAACTAACTCTTTGAAATTGACAGTTCATTTTATCTTCAAAGGCTTTGTCTTAGCATAAAATAAAACACAATTTGTTTTTCACAGCTTTTTGACATCTGAATCTAGAAAATACATTTACTAATTTGTCATTGACCGTCAAAAGAACTGTTGTCGGGTAATTTGAGTGTAAAAATGTCTGGCTCTAAACCTAAACTTAAAGTTAGAACTTTGGATGAATGTTTAAAAAGATAAGTGAGTCTTCAGAAAATGAACCTGAACAGTTAGCACATAACTTCGATTTTTGTATTGTTTCCATGATAAAATAAGACTATATTTCATGTCTTTTATTGTTCAGATTTCGACATTTGTACATCTATTTACACTTAAAATCGTTTTCCATTGGGGGGGGATTTGGCCCCCTGAACCCCCCCCCCCACCAGGGCTCTGCCCTGGACCTGCTGGGGGCTTAAGTGGCCCCGAGATCCCTCACCGCAAGTTGTGCCTACATTTCATTTTATACCTAGCTACGCCCCTGATTGTGACAAATCTATCATACATAAAAATGGTCTAATGTAACCTTTTCTGCAGATGGTAAAATCTGCATAAATTCTATGACTTGTCATAACCACCTGTTATATCTGTAATTTTATAGATGGAAAAGATGCAACAGCAAATCAGAGAAGTAAAGAAAGAACACAGGAAGGAGAAAGAAAATATTGTCGAAGGATTCAGTAAACAGATTAATGAATTGGAAGAGAAACTTGAAGAACGAACACAGGAAGTTCATGTGATGAGGAGTGAACTTAAACTGGTCACAGATTTCCAGAAGCAAAAGACTTCCATGATGAGAGAATTGGAAAATGTAAGCTGATATGGCCATACAATCACATGATAATAAAAAGGGAAATTGTCTCCCCCTTCATTTTCAAATAACATAGTGATGACAGTAATATACAGAATCAAAATGAAGTTACTTGACTTTAATTTGCATCTTTAAGTGTAATACTGGATAGTCTCTCATGTTCATTTACATCCGTATTCTTTCTGGAATGAATTTATTTGATTTTCTTATGAAAAATATAGCTGAGTTGAATTCTTCTGTTTTATTTTAATCTGAGAATAAATAAACGCTTTGTTTTTTAATTGCCAAGGCTAAAATTTGAAATATTGATTTTTTAATTTTATTCAGATTAAAAACGATATGCATGGTGCAAACAGGGACCATAAAGCCACACTAGCCAGAATGGAGCAGAAATTCTTTGAAGAAAAGGTAAATAATTCTACACCGATGTTTTTATTGTGTTATACAATCATCATATACATGAAAATGAAAACAAAATATTAATATTTGATTTGGTGAATGGTTTAACATTAAGCTATCAAGAGTTTTAAAAAATTGTAATTCCCAAGAAATAGTTTATAGATTGTTGCAAGTGATGATATTGTTGTTTCTGTGCATAAAACCATTTTTATGACAAGATGAAACACATTTGTGACTTCACGATGTCTGTGATGCTTTGTTTTAACAACATCACAAAGGGGAAATGTCAGCCTCTTGTTAATGACAGCCAATCAGTGTCTGAGAAAATATGTTTACAACATGTTGATTATCAAATACATGTAGTTCGTTGGGAGATGTGAAAATGCATTATACATGTAGATTGTTTTATAACCTGTTAATTATTTGTTTTGATTTTTGGCATTTTAACACCACTTTCAGCAATATTTCAGCTATATCATGGTGACTAGTTTTAGTGGTGGAAGAAGCCGGAGTGCCCGGAGAGAACCACCGACCATGGGCAAGCAACTGGTAAATTTATCACTTGCGGCTGCGAGTCGAGTGCACCCTTTTTTAGCTTGCCTGTACAAAGTACAGGAAGCGAGTTTATGTCATCACCTGTGCGTCGGCATCCAATGTTAATGTTTGCGTTTAGGTCCAATGTAGACAAACTACTTGGCCCAGGTTGATGAAACTTCACATGTGAGTTTGTCGTGGACAGTTAAAAACACAGCATACAAACCAAATATAGGTCACTGTGACCTACTATTTCTGCCTGAATGACTTCGACATTTTTGCATTAACGTTTACGTTTAGGTCAAATGTAGACAAACTACTTGGTCCAGGTTGATGAAACTTCACATGTAACTATAGATTGCACAGGCGAGCTGGATGGTCTGCCTTACGACCAGCTATTTTTGTTATTTACAAAGCCGGGCGTGAACCCACACCGTATTGGTGATAGGCTTGTGTGAGTTGTTAGGTAATCCAACTACATAACTCATTAAGCCACCTGGGCCCTGTTAATTATTTGTTTTTATTTCAGATGAGGTTACAACAAGAAGCTAACCAAAAGATTGCAGAATTGGCAGAAAGGGCACACACTGAAGCAATAGCGTAAGTACATACATGTACATGTAACATTTCAATATTTGCCCTAGAAGTAATATGTATATCCTTCTAGTTGTTTTTTAATGTAGAAAATGGGAAAAGAAAAAGAAAAATGTGATTTGTAAGAAAAGTTTGAAGCTACCAAAGGTAATCAGAAGCAGTAAATTGAAGAAGGACAGGCAATTCAATGGTCTAAAGAAAAAGGGCAAGAACATACAACAATATACAAAACATTAGGCAAAAAACTGAAGATCGAGCAACACAAACCCCACTATAAACTGGGAGTGAACTCAGGTGCTCCGGAAGGGTAAGTAAGTCCTTCTCCACACGTGACACCCGTCGTGTAGAACTAGTATTATTTTAGTTAATAAATAAATTGTTAACTAATCAGGTTTAAACTGAACTTTAAATTAAGTTCCAATGTAGGCTATCCTTGTTTATTTACCGGTAACATATTTAAACCAAACACCATTTTATACCCAACACAAAAGTTGATCACAAGAAGATTCAGTTTAGACACGTTTTACTGTAGTTAAAAACAATTATTATTTAAACAGTAATTTGGATGAAACAACAAAATCAGTTTACAAAGAAAATGTGAGGTTGTCAGAGGCACTCAATTACCACATGAAGGAGGGAGATGTACTGAAAAAGAAAGTATCCAGGCTGGAGGAAGAGAATGAAAGTTTAAAAGGAGATAAAGAATTGAATGATATGATGGTCCAGGAAAAAGTTGTACAAGTTAAACAACAGAAGGAACAGATAAGAGAAGTATGAACTTAGTTGTTTAATTGTTTATTGTAATTAGATATTGTTAGTATGAAGCAGGCTTTAAATAATTGTTGTACATGTGTAATAACTTGTACTTAATCCCAATTGCTAGTATGTGGAGCAAATATAATATCTTTAATTTAGGCCATACAAAGTTAATTTCTTGGTTCTCAGGCCCGCCCGCATGTGGAAATTCGTCGCCGCATTGCCGATTTTATTGCAAAAATAGTAAAAAAAAAAAAATTAAATGCGGTAGCGCTGTCCGTACGGAAAAAACAACCGCATCCGTTTTTCTCTTATATCGCGTGGTCGGTGAAACGCTTTAAAACGCATCATGCTTAAATGAGATTTAAAGCATCGTTATGACAATGTATAAATAAAAAACGTGTTTCCGTTTGGCATTTAGACAAAATGTCAATCGTTTCTGTGCAAATTCGGCACAAATGTTTGCCAGTTTTACCAGGAAACATAATAGGGGGCTTCTCCGAAGCTTGTACCTTATTGGAATTGTTTACGGAGATAAAAAATGGTACGTTGGGACCAGCGGATTGGACGTTTCCATAAAAATTAACCACTTGTGATGTTTCTGCCACCATCGGAAGAAATAAAATTGAAATTTTCAATAAAGTAATGAAAAGATTTATACATTGCCATATTTTTCACACAAAAAAAAGAAGAAAAAATGCCTCCCTCATCACTTTTTACAGCAGTAAAAGGATAAAAAAAAATGCTGCCCTCCCTCATCAATTTTGACAAAAAAGGGCCTGAGAACCAAGTAATTAACTTTGCATGGCCTTAGTAAGATCATTAGATGGCAACTTTCTTGGAAACGTTGATTCATACATATCATAAAAATGTAACAGTTGAAACGTGTTGTTGTCTATTTCAAATATTGTTTTACTTTGGAATATCAGAGTATTCAAATTATCGTGATTTAATTAAAAGAAGAGCTACGACCAAATTTCTGAGTTTGGAATAACAAGGTTCAACTGTAATAATACAATTAACTTCAAAGGGATATCTGTGATACACAAAACTAAATATTTAGGAGGTAAACTTTTAGGATATTTCAGAAACTGTATATTGTATAGCAAATCCTTTATTACAGTTACAAGAAAAAGTAGAATTATTGGAGATTTCACTCAGTCACATGTCTAGAGAATTTGAAACAACACGAAAAGACATTATTACAAAATCACGAATAGAAAATGAGGCGGCAAAAATAGAAATAGCTAAATTTCAGAGAGTGATTGAACTGAAAACAAAAGAAATGAACAAAGTGAAAAGATTGGCTAAAAATATTCTTGACCAGCGTACGGAATTAGAAAGATTTTTCTTGGAGTCATTAGAACAAGTGCGAATGGAAATAGCTGCTAATCAGTATGTATTATATAGTTTTACAAAAAATAAATTGGTATTTGGATTGATTATTTATTTATTTATATACAGATTGTTGCAGAGTTAAGTTATTGGCTATTATATGTTTAGAACAGGTTACCTTACTTTACAGAGATCCTTGTAACTCACCTAGACAAGTCCTGAACTCACCATTTTCAGTATGGACTCACCAAAGTTTTCAAATTTTAGATTTTTACAATGGTGGGACTTACCAAAATTTTTAGAAATGTCTTCTGGACTCATCAAAATAAATTGCTACAAATATCCCTAACTACCTGTGTAATGACATATATTTATATTGGGGTCCTATGGTAGTTAGATTAAAAATATGGTGGCGAAAATTGATTGAAATAGCATGTGAATACACACAAGCATAGAACCCGCAGTACCATAGTATCAGACTAGATAATATAGAATAAAGGCAGTTATACTCTATTACTAGTATTGTAGTGAATCTCCATTTTTCTTAAGATTTGTGTTTTAAAGTTGAAAGTTTCCCCGAAATCACTAATAAATATATTTTTAATTGATTGAAAATTAAAGCAGTAATATTGTCCACAATATATGTCAACAACAGCTACAACAAGAATCAGTCCTAAAGCTAACCTGAAACTTCTAGACACAAAAATTATTTTTATAGAAGTTGATGAAAAATCTACATGTACAGCTCAGCCTTGGGATGATTTTAAATTTTTATACCACATGTTACTATTCAATGGTTTACATAAATATTTTATCATACTGGAAAATCTTTTAGTGTTAAATTATTTCATTCAAGCTTATAAACAAAATAGTTACAAAAAAAGTTAAATTAGTTAAATTTATTTGTCATTTCAATGAACTCTAGTTCAATTTTAGACATGGTTATGGTATTTAGCTTCACTTTCAACAGTATTACAGTTATATCATGGTGGTCAGTTTTATTGGTGGAGAAAACAGGAGTGCCTTGAGAAAACCACCGACCTATTGCAAGCCACTGACAAACTTCAGTTTTAAACAATATTTTTTATGGTTTGAATATAATTTACATATCGGTTACATTATATATATTTTTGACTGACGCATTTCATTTTTATTGTGTACAATTGACATTAAAATGCATTAATTGCAAAGAAACCTATATTTTATATATTTATTACATTTTCTCCTATCTTAGAATATATATAAGATATATCTGTAAGTTTTATGTTGTCCATCAAAGATTTGAAATAAAGTTTCAAAAATTACATACAGCATGCAATACACAACATTTTTTTTATCACTTATTAACCTATTATGATGTAGGATTGAACATTTTATGTTGTTCTCACAATAACTACTGTTATTGATTTTTTTTTATATTGTGCCAAGGGAGATAATTTTCAGTTAATAATGTTTTACACATGAATGCCTTGTCACATATCACATTTCGTACTTATTAATTATACTAGCATGGCATGTAAATGGTAAGGACACAGTTATTGTAAATTTACTTATATAGAGTTTCAAAACAACATTCAATTAAGAGAAAAAGAAAAGTCATCACAAATTTAATACTGGATTCAGAAATTTCAGTTTACAAAAACGTCGGTTAGTTCAGATCCATGTAGATTTTCGGTAAATATCTTTTGATTGATTATTATTGATCATTGAACATTTAAGATTGAATTTAGTAGTATTTTAAATGTTTTCTTAGTGTCTAGTACAACTAGCCAACTCTTGGACCCCTACTATTTTCTTTATGCACCCTTCAAAAACTTAGATCGACCGCTGACCTCTATAGTCAATGTATGTATTTCAGGGCTCAATACAGACAAGATGCACAGAAAGCTTATCAACAGAAAATGTCAAATGCTTTTGGTGGTAAGGGAGAGTACCCAAAAATAAGGACTTTTAACAAATCAGACCAGAGCACAAATAATGTGTATTCAGATTTACAGGCTGCTGAGAAAATGTAAGTAAACTAAGAAAACTTTAATATATTTCAGAATTACATCATCTCTATATTAAATCTTTATTAGTAAACAGTCTGTTTTCTCTTCTATGTTTGTATATAGTATAGTACAGTAAAACATGTATATAACGAATTATTGGATCATATACAGTGCAACCTGTTTAAGACGAATCATGAAGAAGAAGAAAACAGAATCCTGTGTAAGCCGAATTTGAAATAAATTTTTAATGTAGATAATCTTTGTTAATTTAAACCTGTATAAACCTAATACCTGTCTATTCAGAACACATCATTTTGTCCATATATGGTTAGGTTTAGACAAGATTCACTGTATATTTCAATATACATTGTATATCGAAATCTAATTTAATTTGACAAATTTTTTTTATAAGGAACTTAAATTCGTTAAAGATTAGTTTCACTGTAGTTCATTTTATATCTAATGATCGTAATATTTACATTTGCATATTTAACCTATTAATAACTAAACTATGATTAATATTAATGTAGTATCATGTGTCCATAATAATCTGCACTTAAAAGCACTAAATTTGTATACTGGTACCAGCACTACATTTGTATACTGGTACCAGCACTAAATTTGTATATTCGTACCTTAATTATAGTCATAAAATTGATTTTATAGTAAGCAATCAAAGAGTAACTCTCTGTGTCAATATTTGTAAGAGAAATCTTATAGTAATATTTAAATTCTATGTTAAGCTACCAGTACAATCAATAAGTTACAAAAATTCTTAATTTGTTATCATGCTACAGTAACCTATTTTCTGATTGGCTGTGGAATTCAAATGTTACATATTTCCTGATTGGCTGTGAAATTAAAATTAGTGCAGATTATTAACCTTGTCCATAAATGTATTATACATGTACTAAGCTTCATAATAAAGTGCTTCATCCTATATAGTTGGTAAGTGCCATTAATGTTGTTAGTCACTCTTCAAAGGCCAAATAACTTAATTTCTGTGTTTAAAGAAAAATTATTCTTTTAACAGAAGAACTTGATGAAAACAATCAAAATAAAGAAACAATAAAATATCACAAAACTTCCATTTAACTTTCATAATTTCTAGTAAATACAGAAAATACCACAAAACTTCCATTTCACTTTCATAATTTCTAATAAATATGAGATAATAATGAATACATTTACCTCAAATCAAATACATGGACATATACTGTATATTATTTGTGCCCTCTATAAAATGAATGTTGTTAGTAAACCACCTTCCTGCAGTTGCTGCTATTGGCAGTAATTTACCTTCCTCTAGTTTTTGATGTTGACTATAAATTATCTTTCTTTTGTACATTGCTTTTTTCTGTAATATGGTATGGAATGCAGAACTGTTTACAACTACAGTTTCTCCGTATTTCTACGATTTTTTACCATGAAATACGGACTACAATTTACAGTTATATTTATGTTGTTAGTTTAATTTATTTCTTATTTAATAGACCGTGCAAATATATGTACAATAAAGAATATATTTTGAAGAAAGGTTGTAGAGAGTACCATTCCTATGTATGTTCCACGTTTTTATTATATTGCCCTTTGGAATAGAATTACCTTATATCCAGACGAACATAGCGTGGGGGAATACAGCTATAGATACTAATCTTATAGAGGACATGTACCATATTAAAGGGATACTAAAGCTCATTTTGGTATTTTTTTGTTTATCTCATGAAAACTTGCAATTGGTTCAATAAATGATATTTATGATAAATTATCCCAGTTTTTATCAATGAATCTTTGTAAAAGTGACATAATTTGTTGATAATTCTTTCATGTCATGCGGTTTTCTCTGGGTTTTTCCATTGATTGAATTTTTTGCTTCCTAGACAAAAATTCATTTCGACCCTTTTAAGTTATATTTTAAGGATATTAAGGATTATATGGGCGTGCAAAGTATTTTTGGATTGTTTTTACAATTAAATTGAAAAGAAACAACCTTCGTCAAAAGTTGAAAAAATATATGTTAAAACGAGCTTTAATATCCCTTTAATATGTTAATCTTTAGTGACAATAAAAGAAGATGTGACACATAATTATTGTGTCCACACTTTAAATTAATTACCTCTATGTTATTTAAGTTTTCAACATATTATTGTGTCCACACTTTCTTTTTATTAATTACCTGTATATTATTTATCATAAAGTTTATACCATTTTAAAATGTTATATCTTTAGTGACAATGAAAAAACATGTGACACATAATTCTTGTGTCCACACTTTTTATGAAATACCTGTATGTCATTTAAGTTATCTTCTTCAGATTTTGATTCATTGTGTTTAGAACCTGACACTTGGTTCATTATACATAAATTAAACGAGCAGGGAGTAAGAAATTTAATCCTATTAAATTACTCTTTGTCGTAAAGGACATGTTTTTTAACCTATTATGTAAATACTATTGTGAAAATCACCTTATGGTATATAACTGAGGATGATTCACATCAACCTAATCTATTACAACAAAATAAAAATAATTTATATGTTATTAAGTAATGTTGTTAGATTTTTTTTCCTAATTCCAATACCAGTTTTTAGTTTTTGCGGTTCTTTGTATTTTGAATATCATGAAATACGGCATATATTATATTATATTACATATGTCTGTATTTTCCTTTATTTTCATAAGCCGAGACTGTACAGTGGTACCCTGAATATATTGCATATTTTTCTATCTCGAATCATATTTCAGGCATGTTTCTAAATTTAGAAACATGCCTCAAATATGCTAAGCATATTGACTCTATGTTACTAAAAATAGAAACATAGCGTCAATATTTTTTTTTTAATAGAAACAAGACGTCTGGTTTCTTCACAGTGGAAAAAATATTTTATGTTAATATTTTATTTTCAATGACACGAGTAATACATTACATATGTAATATAAAAATTAAGGACTTTTTACTCTGTCAATATGTTATATATGGACCTGTTAGGATTATATATAACATATTGACCTCAGACTTCGTCTTCGGTCAATATAATCCTAACAGGTTCATATATAACATATTGACCTCGTAAAAAGTTCATAATTGTATAATATTGAAGCAATCATCGTCATCGTCTCATCAAAATGTAACTTGTTCTTGCCATGATATAGCTGAAAAATTGATCACTTGGCGCTTAACAAAAATCACGCACTCACTCACTATACTATAAGAACTATACTGGAGTAGTTGAATTATGACATTAACACCAATAACAGCGGAAAAGTTATTAGAATTAAAAAAGAAGTTTTAATGTTTTTATTTATTTAATTTAATGCAGAAATACATCGTATGTATGAATTTGAACTTTAGATGTTTTTTTATATGATATTTGTTGTTGGAATGTATTGTTGTACGATTTTTTATTCTTAAATGTTGGAGTAAGTTCACAGGATTGTAGCACATGAATATCACAAATTTATATGTTCCTTTCTCTTTACACTTGAACACAAAAAGATTTTCTGTATTCTATAGTTATCAGCACTTTTAGTCAGATATGTCATTTTTATCAATCAGACCCCACAATATAGCTGAAACATTGTTAAAGTTGGCCTTAAAGGTGAAATGCACTGGTTTTGAGTATTTGATTTTATTGCTTTACTCGATAAAGATACATAAATAATGCCGAAAAAAACCACATTTTCGATGCCAATTGTGTCACCATATCATTTATCAATCAGAACTTGCAGAATAAAAAAATGATTGTATCGGTTACAGTAGTATGTATGAATAAGAAAGTAGCCCCCCCCCCTTGTAGATGTCCATGTCTATTAGAGGCCACCCCTTATCAGGCCACATTTTCAGATGCATAGAGATGGTAAAATACTACTAAATTGTCCCCCTCAAGAGAGGCCACCCCTCTTATAAAGCTACCTTTTCATTGCAGATTAAATATTTATTGAAATAATCATGAACGAAAATAAAGAAGTTACAACCAGATTTCAGATGTACCAAGATAGTACAATACTACTAAATTGACCCCTTCAAGAGAGGCTACCTTGATTATAAGACCACTTTTTCACTGCAGAAGGGGGGGGGGTGCTTATAAAAGCCAAGGGAGACTGCTAGCCTATGTAAATTTTATCAGTCTTACATATTATGCATAAAATTTGGACGATTAGAAGGAAAATGAAATATAGAAATTGTTTTGAAATGACATATTTGAGTGTTGAATTTATCACTAGTTATGATCTGTATGTAGATGTAGTAAATCTTCTTTTTCTTTCTTATGCTTCTCTTTTACTCATTATAAGGAAAGAAATCAAGTAAGTCATATACTCATATCATCATATAACTCTTGTCATCTCATACAAATAAAAACACATTTTAGAATACATAGTAATTTATTTTAGGAATAACATATATTTACTGCTTTTAATAAGAGATTATTTTTAATAAAGTTTTACTTCATGTATCCTCTCGTGAGACAAACAAAGGTTACAATTAGTCATTTTCACTAATTTTGCTGTTTTACAATTTAATTAAATAGAAAATAATCTTAGAACCATAAAGTGCCAAAAATACATTAATAGTCCAAGAATTTTGAATGCAGTAAAACATTTTAATGATCATGATTATTCTTTCAAAATGGCGTACAATGATGGAGGTAATTAATACATGTACAGACACTTTAGATTATTGTTTGCCAACTAATGTCTTTCAGGTATGACATTGGTGGAAAGGTTGACGTCAGTGATTTGACATGGGAACAAAAAGAGAAAATTCTAAGATATCTGTTTGCTAGAATGAATGGAAGTGCTAAACCACCAAATCTTCCTAAGCCACCACCTCTACCTTCTATTGATAGGAACCAACAACTCAGTATTACAGCTGGTCAAATGTAAGTACTGGGTAATGACAAAGTCGTATGGTAGTTGGATTTATAGTACCTATCACCACTAAAGTTGTGAGTTCGAACCCTGTTCCTGGTGAGGTGTACTCGATAAACATTACGTGATAAATTTGTCAGTAACTTGCGACAAGTCTGTGGTTTTCTCCGGGTACTCTGGTTTCCTCCACAAAAAACTGACCGCCATGATATAACTGAAATATTGTTGAAAGTGGCATTAAACACCATAAACCAACCAATCAACAAAATCTTTCTTAATCACCACCCCACACCTTCTATTGATAGGAACTAAAATCTCAGTATTACATCTGGTCAAATATAAGTTACATATACAATATTTGTATATTGTAGGAGAATATATAATTTCTTTGTACAAGCTTTAGAAACAAGTACATGCATATAAAAGTGAACATTTGGTAACATTTTTCAGCAAGTTTAAGAGCAAGTACATATAGATTTTATTTATACCGACAATGTTGGAATATTGTGTTTATTTTGTAAAGTCAGAAAATCTAATAAAACAACTGCCAAATTTTACTGAAAAGAGAAGAAACAAAATTCTAATTGTTTTCTTCAAAGTGTGTCCTCTATCACTTCCACACTTATACTATTACTATTTCTTACTGTTCACTCCACATGAATCAAGTACTAGTACCAGAACAACTTTATTTGGTCCATTACTAAATAATATTGTTTTCATGCTTGCAAACACATCAGTGGTGTAATAGTTAGTTAGCTTGCTTCAAGTGTGGTGCTTTATGGGTTCAAACCACGGTCTTGTCAAACTGTCCAAAGAATATAAAATTGGTATGTATTGCTTCTCTGCTAAGGATGCTGTATTTAGGAGTAACAACAGACTGGTTGTCTCTGAATCTTGTGTCATAGTGGAGCGACATACGATTGTCTACCAACTAACTGTTGTTTCAATGAGATAGAACTATAAAAATCTAACTAAGTAAGGGTGATGGTCTAGTACAAAGTGGGCATCATCATCATCTCATTGAATGTACCTTGTTCTTGCTATGATATAACTAAAGACATTAAACAATAAACACTCACTCACTCACTACATTGATTACAACATTAATTATTGATGATGTTCTTGCCATGATATAGCTAAAGACATTAAATAATAAACACTCACTCACTCACTACAATGATTACAACATTAATTATTGACGATGTTCTTGCCATGATATAACTAAAGACATTAAACAATAAACACTCACTCACTCACTACAATGATTACAACATTAATTATTGATGATGTTCTTGCCAGGATATAACTATAGACGTTAAACAATAAACACTCACTCACTACATTGATTACAACATTAATTATTAATGATGTTCTTGCCAGGATATAACTAAAGACATTAATCACAGAACACTCACTCACTCACTACATTGATTACAACATTAATTATTGACGATGTTCTTGCCAGGATATAACTAAAGACATTAAACAATAAACACTCACTCACTCACTCACTACATTAATTACAACATTAATTAATGATGATGTTCTTGTCATGATATAACTATAGACGTTAAACAATAAACACTCACTCACTCACTACATTGATTACAACATTAATTATTGATGATGTTCTTGCCAGGATATAACTAAAGACATTAAACAATAAACACTCTCTCACTCACTACATTGATTACAACATTAATTATTGATGATGTTCTTGTCATGATATAACTAAAGACATTAAACAATAAACACTCACTCACTACATTGATTACAACATTA
>MJUT01041061.1:219522-240585 GCA_002080005.1 Gigantidas platifrons | reverse complement strand
GATATAACTAAAGACATTAAACAATAAACACTCACTCACTCACTACATTGATTACAACATTAATTATTGACGATGTTCTTGTCATGATATAACTAAAGACATTAAACAATAAACACTCACTCACTACATTGATTACAACATTAATTATTGACGATGTTCTTGTCATGATATAACTAAAGACATTAAACAATAAACACTCACTCACTCACTACATTGATTACAACATTAATTATTGATGATGTTCTTGTCATGATATAACTAAAGACATTAAACAATAAACACTCACTCACTCACTACATTGATTACAACATTAATTATTGACGATGTTCTTGCCAGGATATAACTAAAGACATTAATAAATATCAAAATTTTAACAAATCCCAACCAACAGACTCAGAGCTATAAATTCACTAGCCACATAGCTGCTTTTCTCTCTTTGGTTTTTATCACTGAGATGCTTGAAATCTGCATACAAACATCATATGATCAAAACGTTCAACCGATTTTAAAGGGTTATCTCCCTGTAGTGTTAGGTACCACCTTAAATGGACTGAATGATAACGTCATTATATTTTTCAATCAAATTTATTTGCAGGCCTGATGAAAAAAATGATGAAACATTTCTCACACAGGCAAGAATGGATGAGGCACAGCCAGTGGGATCTTGAAGCTTGATAATAATAATATGATAAAGTGTTGAACATTTTGATGATGAATTCATTATTGTATTGTGTAACTGCTGTTACCATAGCAATATTTTTGTTTACTATTCTTATATCACTTAATCTAAGAAAAGTGACATTTTAAAGGAAGAAAAAACACAAACTTGAAATCACATTTTGAATAAGATGTATTGTTTTAACACTTGTATATTATTATAAGCCATAAAACAAAACAAGATTTTTAGGTACTATTTTATTTGTTAAATTCAGATGTTCCGACTTTTTTTTTTTAATTTTCAACAATAAATAAATCTCAGTCAGCCAATTAAAAAATTAACTAAAAAAATGTATGTAAGAATTAAGATATTTGTTTTTCTGTTAATTAATTTACCATAAGAAATCTCAGTCAGCCAAATAAAATATTAATTAAAAAAATATATGCAAGATATTTTTTTCTCTGTTTAATAGTAGTTGTTGATTTTAAGTATGAACGTTACACAGTCTGATATAAATGTTAAAAGGTAGAAGAAACGTTCTAGCAGATTTTCTGTGGAAATTTATTTTTATTTTTTTATACTTAAATATATATTGTAGAAATGACACTTTGTGGACAAAGATATTATTTGATGCAAAACAAAATTGACTGTTTTCTTATTTTTTCATCATGAGAAAGGTTCACTTTTCTTAAATATCAGTAAAGTTAAAACTCTGATATTATTTTATAACTTAATATCATTGTTCGTTTGAATTCAACCTGAATTAATCAAGTACACACAATTTTCACTTTAATTTTTGACTGTGATATTTAATGCAAATTCCGTCCAAATTGTAAAACGAGTGCTGATCAATATATGCCTTTGATGTAATTATGCCTTTATAATAGAAATAATACATTTATGTTAAAAAAAAATCTTTTATTGTATAGTTTTATTATTTTTTTGTTTTATTGTGAAATCTGTGATAATATACATTAAATAAGTTACAATACAATGTTTTATATTATTTAAGTAGTATAGTGAAACCTGTCTAAACCAAACTTCCTTGAGACCAACTTTTGTGTTTGGAATAGACAGGTGTTTGGTTTATACAGGTGAAATTAACAAAGATTTCTTACATTGGGACATTATTAATGATTCGGTTTTTACAGGATTCAGTTTTATTCAGAGTTCAGTTCATACAGTACACATGTATTCTGTTTTATTCAGAGTTCGGTTTAGACAGTTTTCACTGTAAAATGTAATGAGGAAGAGATATATGAATGTTAAAAGATCTGGTAAGAGTGCCCCTACGTATGTAGGTCTACTACATGTACAAATAACTACCGTATGTACAACAATACAAATCACTCCACTGGTAAACCTCTAAATCCAAATCACACAATTTTATAGAAAGAGATAGATAGAAATATAGATCCTTGGATCGGACAGGCAGAAGAAAGTGGCAGAGATAAATCTATTTACGAGATGCCAACTCGCCTCTTGATGACCAATCTCCAGAGCAAAACACACATAAACAAATATTAAAAAGAACATAAACATTGACAGGAGTACAAAAGTAAGAGTTCAATGAATGCTTATAATTAATGAACCACTAGTTTAGTAGGTAGAATCTATTGGTTATAGTGAGTGAGTGATAAATGGCAACTCCACAATTTTTCATCTATATAATGGCGAGAACAAGTTAATTTTCAATGAGATGATGATGAGGTCCACTTTGTACAAAAGATCAACACTCTTAGTTATATTTTTATGGTGCTAGCTCACTGGAACAACAGTTCGCGGACAAGACATGTCTCCCCACTTGGACACGTTATCCTGATTCCGAGCCAACCAGTCTTTGCTCTTTCTCCTTAATGCTGTGTACTTAACGGAGAAGCAACAAATACCAATGCTATAGTCTTTGGTTTGACCCGATCAGGGCTCAAACCCACAATCTAATGCCCTTGGGATGAACATCTTATCCTCAATATTAAAAATAAACCAGGATCTTGTAAATATTTTTATTGCAAATAATACGAAGTGAAAACATGCAGATATTATTTTACATATACACAATGCCATAAAATATCACAAAGAAACATTGCCATTAAGCTGAAATATGAGAATACAATGCTTTTGAAAAAATATTGGTTACTGTAACGCAGAGCGTTACAAATATCCCCCAAACGAACAATACAAGTACTAGTGGTATGAATGAAGAATAGTGTGAGAACATAGCAAGAAATAATTAGAGCCCAGTTGTTTACTATCATGTTGGAAACCAAATTTCGCCCAAATCAGAGGATTTTTGTATTTTGGTGGCCATTTTTGGTTCAAAATGGTCGCCATATGGTGCAGCATGTCTTACTCCCTGTAAATATCCATTTCCATTGAAATTTGTTCATTTTTGAATTTTTAACGATTTTTGTTTATTTTTATATTGGTGGCCATTTTGTAAATTTTAAAAACAAAGAGCACAACTTTAAGTGATGATCTATTTTTGTGTCAAGTTTCAAAAGGATCCGCTGTACGGTTTGAATTTAACATTTTTGCACCTTGGTTACCATGGCAATGGCCGCCATTTTGAATTTTTTCAACCCTCCAAAAGCTGCCACACTACGGTGGATATTCCTACAAAATTTGATGAAAGGAATCCAAAAAATGTTTTAATCCCCCCTTTTTTGTTTCTATGGAAACTGCGGCAAAGTTTGTCCAACCGATTCCGATTTGTTTGGCTTATCTCGTTCCACTAGATGTGGATGTTGTTCCTAACAAGTTTCATCAATTTCTGTTTGGCGAGTAACCTGCTATGATCCTTTTTGTGTTTTTCAATTTTTTTTGCATTTTGGCCATTTCCATGGCAAAGGCGCCCATTGTGAAAATTCCGAAAGTAGTCTGCACATCTACTCATAGTACTCATAGGACATAATAACGGTATACATCAATATAAAAATTATACCGACCGAGACACCTCCCTGACCTTTTTTTGTTTTAAGAAAAATTTGACATGTGTATGAAAATCTTTTAGCATGATTACTTTTCATAAAACTAAATCATGATATAACATTAACATACATGTAATTATAATACTGACCTCAGGTTTAATTTGAATCTATTAATAGATTGTCACACAACTCATAAACATGTATATATATCATTCACCTCATAATTTCTCATCAGTGTAAGCAAAATGTCTGAAAATCATTACTACAAAAAAATAATAACAAAACCAAACATTTGCCTAAACGTAACAAAAAAAAAACTCTTAAATCCAACATAGATTTTCAAACAAACTAGACATAGGAAGACAAAGGCCAAAGAAAACTCATAAATACTATGTATAAGGCCACTCCAGATTAAATACTTGTTCTTCGGACCCGCTCGCACCTTAAAATTCAGATTGAAAATTTCGACAAAAAATGTTTCCTCATCATTTCTTCAACATTCCCTCTTCATGTTTCATGATTTTTAAACAATTTAAAATCAAAAAAAGTCACCCGCTTATAAAATTATCTTGAATTCTCATTTAAAGACACAAAAATGAGGGGAAATATGATTAACAAATTTTATAAAAAGTGTCGCTTGCTTGTTCAAGATTTTAGCACCTCCAAAAATTCAATTTTCAGAAAAAAAAATAATTAAAAAAATTTCGCTCGCCCGCTCCATTTTTTTTATGAAAAAATCCGAAGAACAAGTAATCAATTTGGAGTGGCCTAATGTATATACCCAGTCCTCACAATGAGCACCGATCTTCTGGTCCAAGACCAGTCAATTTTTCAGTTTTTATATAGATATACATGTACAGTGAAACTTGTGCAATCCGACACCCGAGTTATCTGACATCCTGTGACATCCAACAAAAATTTATGGTCCCAAAGTAGTTCGGTTAACTAAAATAAAACCTGAGTATTCTGACATCCTGTACAATCCGACACATTTCCCTGGTCCCTTGGTGTGTTGGATTAGACAGGTTCCACTGTATATATAAAACAAATTCAAAAGTATTTGATTCGGACCACTAAATTCAAATTTTCATTTTGAGGACTGCACACCCTCGAGGGGCTTTGCTAGTAGGGGTACAACAAGTGTCAGCATACTACAACAGACATTTATCAACCATCACACTTCTCTTGAAAGTGAACAAGTTGATATAATAGATTGTGTCCTCCTTCTTAACTCGTTAATGTTTATAGTGAGTTAGTCAGTGATTGTTGCTTAACATGTAATGAGCAATTATTCAGTCATATAATGGCGAGAACAAATTACATTCGATGAAATGACGACGATGCCCGCATGCTTAGGTAATTGGATCTTTATAGTGCTAGCTCACTGAAACAACAGTCATGGGTAGACATGTCGCACCATTCTGACACATTTTATCTTGATTCCGAGTCAGCCAGTCTTTGCTCGTACTCAAGAAAGATTTGTGCTTAGCAGAGAAACATCAAATACCAATGTTATAGTCTTTGGTTTGACCTGACAGGGGCTCTACCACACTTGAAAATTTATTCACCCAAGAGTATCATATTTCCCAAGGGAAATATGATACTCACAGGTGAATAAATTTTCATTTTTCCTGTACCCGCATGCTATAAATGTTTTATTATACCGAATGAAACCAAGAAAACACATACATATGTAAAATACTGCTGGCAACCATATTTTAAGTCCATTGGAACGTTGTCTCAGATATTTTAAAACCACATCGTAACGGTTGCCTGCAAATGATGCGTTCCGAGTGTCTCTGATGTCTTCCTGTCAAAGAACGATAATTCTGGTGGGAAAACCCGCGAGGCTTCCGAAGTGGTGGAATATGATATTTATTTCACGGAATATGATTTTTACCCATTGTCCAATCAAATTAATCTATTTACGGTAATTCATATATGAGGTATAATAATATATTTTATAATGGTCAGCTATTTGTAATATTAAATGCATATTAAGGAAAATCATAGTATTTATCCATATTTCATGCTTAATACTTAAAATAACAGATCTACAATTAAAACTTTCAACAGAAAAATTTGTAGTAAAGAACAAAAAATTTAAATTTTCAACAGTAAAATCTGTTTAGAACAAACAAAAATTCCAGATTCATTCAAAATTCAGATTTTTTTTATGTCATTCGCTGGTAATATAATAACCTGAGATTGTGCGAATATTTTAATGAAATTTTAATCAAGGAATCAAAATGGAAGACAAAAATATCCGTAAATTGTTAACAGTAAAGAAAATGCAATAAATTTAAGTTGCTTGAAAAACAAAACAATAAATTTAAGTTGAGTGAAAAACAAAATAATAAATTTAAGTTGAGTGAAAAACAAAATAATAAATTTAAGTTGAGTGAAAAACAAAATAATAAATTTAAGTTGATTGAAAAACAAAATTGAAAAACAAAATAATAAATTTAAGTTGATTGAAAACAAAATAACAGTCAACATTTCCCATCATCTTTGGTGTTAAAATAGACATGTATTACTCAGGTCTTAATTAAAATCTATTAGTAAACAAAAATAAATATTATTGAATAATTTACTTATATAATATTAAATACAAAAAAACAATCTTTTACACTATTTTTATCAGTAAAAGTCCACATAAAGACCCTGCAGCTAGTCCTAGTGTCATACACACTGACATTGTAGCTCCTGTAAACTCTGCATGTTGCTGAAAAACTTTCCTTAAAAAAACAGAAAAATATATATAAAACTAAGGTCGAAGTATAATATTAGGTTTTTAATTTAAAAGTTATCCCCACTGTTGTACAGTTTTCATATTCCACTCTTCTATCAAACTTTTTGTAAAAGGGTAATGACGCAGACAAAAAAATTGGTAGAGAACCATCTCAGGAACATTCCCACATGGTAACAGTTCATTCCATCAAGTGGCTTTTGAAAAGAAGATTTGATTTTTGACATTTCTGCCATATAGAATACCTTATTGGTACTGACTGCCATTTAAATTTCCAATGAGAATTAAAATACAAATTCAAAATGCAACAAACTTCCAACTGACATTCATTCATTCATGTCAAGTTTAATTGCAATCGGCCCAGTGGCTATGCAGAAGATGATTGAAACGATGACGAAAGAAAACAACAGATCACATGAATCTTCTGGACAGACATATCATGGTATCTGTAAATCATTGTTTGTCCTTATGTCCTTTTTCTTTTAGCCCTTGTGTTGTCTGTCCTTCGATTTACGGCTTCTAATTACCACTTTGTTTGTATCTTCAAACATTTCTTTTAGCCATTCTGTTGTCTATCCTTCGATTTACGGCTTCTAATTACCACTTTGTTGGCATCTTCAAACATTTCTTTCAACAATTGGTATTGATATCACCACTTTTTGATGTTTGAAACACTTATATTAAAATGTAGAAACAAAATTTACTGGAGTTGAATTAATTGTACTTACTTGGGACCATACATAACACATAATGTACTAAGGTATCCGTTAGATGATCCCAGCAAAAGTATGAACACAAGTGGATACAGGTCATTGTCAAATATTAGTTCTGTATTGTATCTTGGTTTAACATTACAAAACATGATCAGTGGAATAAATACAATACGAAGAAAAGACAACACTAACATCAGCTTTGTTTGATTAGGACGAGGCTGAAATATAGGAAAACATTTACTCTAGTTACAAGATTACATAATGTATAAAAAAAACTGTACAAGTGGTCGTGATCATATGGTAGTTGGATTTACAATAACCTATGCAATCACTGCCTATCACCACTGATGTTGTAAGTTTGAATCCCGTTTAGGTGAGGTGTACTCAATACAACATTATGTGATAATTGTTATTTGTAAAGAAAAATACTATTGTTGGAACTGTATCATTTGATTGGAGGAGGTCACAGTCATAACCCTATGGTAGTTGGAACTACCTGTGCATTTTTTATCACCACAAAAGTTATGAGTTCGAATCGCGCTCATGGTGAGGTGTACAACATTATGTGATTAACTAAGTTTGTCAGTGACTTGCGGCAGGTTGGTGGATTTCTCCGAGTACTCAGGTTTCTTCCACCAATAAAATAGACCGCCAGGATATAACTGCAATGTTGTTGAAAGTGGCATTAAACACCATAAACCAAACCCACCAAACATATATTGCTCCATATTGCAATGTTTATAAAAACTGTATATTTCACAGTGATGTAATGTGATTTATGTACAAATATATTGAACTCCATCAGTGGTGTAATGGCTAGTGTGTCTAGAACAAAGCCAACTTAATCATCATCTCATAGAAATATAACTTGTTCTAGCCATGATATAGCTGAAAAATTGCTCACTTGGGGTTAAACAATCACTTGTTCATTCACTCGCTACAAAAACATTAATTACACATGGCCATTTAGAGATTTATGTTTTGTTTGTTTGTTTGCTTGATCACATATCGCCCTGATCTAGATTCAGACTCACAACATCAGTGGTGATAGGCTCTGATTGCATAGGCCACAACGACCCCTAGAGATGTATGAGAAGTGGTGCATGTAGACATTATTATGACACACATGGTATTTGCATATATATCACTAGAAAAAAAAGTTTAAACAGTGATAGTCATCAATTCCAATAATATCAACAAAACAAACAATCACCTCTCATCTTAGCTGAACACATTGAACACAAAAAAGACCATGACATATGACGTTGGATATCCAGATCCTGGCTGGAGACAGGCACACAAATATGGTGGGGTTAAACCGGTTAATGGGTTTTAAATTTCACTAGTCAGTGCACATATTTGTAGACAAGGATCTATTTTTATCTAACATCAGCATAGATCATCAAAGGAAAATGTTTGCCAAGATATTACCATGTAGTTTCGGAGGATGTTTGACATTAAATGGTGACAATAGCTCATGTGGCCTGCAATATTCAAAATTCCTGTTATTTAAGAAATAATCCATGGCAGCCATTGTGTTATATTCATTTAACCATGGGCTGGGCCTTTATAATCGTTAATTTAACCCCTCGCTGTCGCTCAGGATTAAATTCGATTATAAAGGCCCAGCCCATGGTTAAATGAATATAACACAATGGCTGCCATGGATTATTTCGATTCTAATAGGACAAATACGGTAATTTTTATGACCCTAGGACACCTTAGAATCCGCCATACAACGGCTGTTCCGTTTAGCCCCCTTCACATATGATGACGGAATTGGTGCAATTTGAGCACACATATTAAATCAAACTCTATATTGTGTGAGTAATAATATTATAAGATTTTTTTCATTTGTTTTTAAAATTCATTGAATTTACCTTTGGGGATTCCCAGTACGCACACATACATTCCATTGATGTGTGTCACGCATGAATAACAAAATGCACTAACCTTCATGTATTGTTTACAGTACTTTTTCCTTCATCGATAACTAGACGGTGATGTAATTAAGTTACTGATACTTTCCAATTTGATGGCATTTTGCATTTAGCTACTTAAACAAGTAAAATACTCAAAAAATCGAGAGAAAAAATCAGTAACCAACTTGTGTCAATATCACCAGCGTCCCTTGTAAACTACGTCACAGGATGACGATAAATTACAAAAGTCAAAGTCAAAGTCGATAGTAGTCTTAAGTATTTTTTCCGGAATTTTTTTTGTATGTGTAGTTGTTGTGTATGACCTCACGGAAACGACCTTGTAGGCTTTTATTCATTACAGAAACTTTTTAAATTATGTTTTTTTTTTTTTTTTTTAAGGACTTTAAAAATATGTTATATGCCGGTGTTTTGTTTGTTTACACTCGGTCGTCACTGTAATTTCACAGCGGGAGGGTACACGGAATAGCCGAATTGACAACAGTACCGCGTTTGCGCTAAAAGTGTTGTTGTTGAGTATTATATAAACTGACAATAACAAGGCGTCATATTAGAATATACAATAGAGTATCCTTCCACCGACACACACACATACAAAGCGCTATATAAGCTTACCAAATGAACCAGTCCTGTTAAGGATCTCCCCATCCAATCTCCAACATTAAACAACAAGAAACATATCACTGGAGTAAAATACTTCACTACAAAAAATCAAACATAGAATCTAAATATTATTGTGGTTCTCTTTGGTTTTGTAAATTGATGAAAATTAAGTAGTTCATTTACACTTGAATTATTTGTAATTATTTCTCATACTAAATTTACAAGTCAATGTACCGTAATGACCGATGTCTAATGCGCTAGATTTTACATAGATTCTTTATTTTGCAGGATGGGTGCACATTATAAACAAGAACAATATGTTTCACTCTTTTTTTTTCAGTGTGCAAAATTAAATTTATTTGAACTCTCCACTGTGAAGGAGTCTTGTGACTTGTGGTTCTTAGACTACTCAGTGGTTCATTGTTGCTAGATCTTTTTGAAGGTGTATTTGTCCATTGTTGTAATTATAACCACTATTAAAAAACGATTCGTAAGTTATCTGTATAACTGGGGAAGGAAATGTCACATTCGGAACCATTCAAAAAACTTTTTTCTCTGTCCTAATTTTCATTAAGTAAATTAGAACTACCATTGCTATCATTACTTAACTTAAAACTTAAAGAATCTGCATATTATTCGCTGCTTCGGAACATCACTGAAGCGACCAATTCAAATCGAAAACACAAAATTAAGGAATTACTAAAAAAAATATACGCTTAATTATTATGCCTTGTTATTTTCAATTTTTCCAGGAGAAGCTAGCCAGTAAAATCTTCTTGTTCAACAGTCGGAAATGGCCATTGCACATTCCTGCACAAATATATAGGATATTATATGTTATTCGGGATCTTCACAGGGGATACGGGTTCATATTCCCTGTCTGTGTTCTATATTCCCTGAGCCGAAGGCGAAGAGAATATAGAACACAGACAGGGAATATGAACCCGTATCCCCTGTGAATCCCGAATAACAATTATATTCTGTTAAAGTCTTCTTGTACCAATATTAAAGAGTATTTCACTTTCCGTGTGAGATGCAAATCTTTTTGTTGCCATTTTAGCAGACGATAAATTACTTGTTATATCCCTTGTTGAGTACAAAGACAAAATGGGGACGGAGATGAAAGATTCCGTAAAAATGCATCTTTTTATAAAAAGTTTTATTCAAGATCTCTTTCTTTATGTTTTAATATTTTTATGTTAAAACAAAGATATGAAGCGATAAATAGACACCATTTTGAAACTGTTTTCAATATTCCCGTCCTTACCCAGGGAATATGGTCTGATATCCCCATCTTGATTAGCCAATCAGATTGTAGGAATTCATTGGATACTTTACTTTAACAGAATATAACACTATATTTCCGTGCTTGAATATATGGACTCTATAATTATATATAAAGAATAAATGATACCTCTCCAATTTTCTTTTACACATGGATGAATACTGGAGGCTAAAGCAGGAAAACAAGCTAAAGTCACAAAAAATATCAAACAAACGCTCACTCCTTCTACCCAAATCTGTAAAATATAAATATAAAATAAAATAATAAAAATATCAAACAAACGCTCCCTCCTTCTATCCATATCTGTAAAATATAAATATATGATAAAAAATATAAATATATAATCAAATAATAAAAAATAAACTAAAATACAAATATCAAACAAATGCTCACTCCTACCCATATCTGTAAAATATCAATATAAAATAATAAACAAATGTTCACTCCTTCTACCCATATCTGTAAAATATCAAATAAAATAATACAAATATTAAACAAACGATCACTCCTTCTACCCATATCTGTAAAATACAAATATATAATAAAATAATAAAAAATATAAATATATATTAAAATAATCAAAAATAAACTAAAATACAAATATCAAACACACACTCCTTCCAACCACAACTGTGAAAAATAATTACAGTATGACTACTCTTACATTTTGAATATTGAAAATAAACCACTGGAAAGCAAACAACACAGTAATTAAAGAATGCATGTTAGCACATAAGTGAATTACAGTTATATTTTTGTATTCGGTAATACTGCTTATTACATATAATTTACACTTTCGTTCGTGGTATTGAGACATTTAAACTAGAGGCTTTGGAGAGCCTGTCATCGCTCACCTGGAAATAATTGGCAGGATAAATCCTTAGGAACGTGAAGTCTAACAAAGATTCATATTTTCTTGCGACTTAAGACACAATTTGCTTACTATTGAAGGTGTGCTCCATAAATTCCCATAGGGCGCAATAAGTCGCCCAGTGGCTACCACCTTGGATTTCAAATTGACACAAAAATAAAAACTTGGTAGAGGACTATCCAGTCATCATTTCTATGATGCTACAATTCCATCGGCTGAGTTTCTGACAAGAAGATCTTCAAAGTTTCAACCAATCAGAACACATTATTGACCCTGGCCTGGCAGCCATGTTGGATTTCCGATCTGCACCAAAATAATATATCAGGTGTAGAACCATCCAAGTAACATTCATATAATGCAAAATATTCAATTTGTAGAGTAGTTTCTCACAAAAAGGTTTTTCAATGAAATTCCCATACGGTCCAATGGTCCGCTGATGGTGGCCATCTTGGATGGAGGTCTGGGTCACTGGATATAATTTTGAAATTTGACCATTTAAGTACCATTCATGCCATGTTTGCTTTAAATTGGCTAACTGGTTTCAGAGAAAAAAAAATTTAAACATTTTTCACATAGGGTCCTATGTTAAAACTATGTTCGCTGACGGTGGCCATCTTGGATGGAGGTCTGGGTCACTGGATATAATTTTGAAAGTTGACCATTTAAATACCATTCATGCCATGGTTGATTTAAATTGGCTTACTGGTTTACGAGGAAAACAATTTTAAACATTTTTCCCATAGGGTCCTATGTTAAAACTATGTTTGCTGATGGTGGCCATCTTGGATGGAGGTCGGGGTCACATGACATTATTTTGAAAGTTGACCACCTAAGGACTATTTATGCCATGTTTGCTTTAAATTGACTTACTGCTTTCAGGGGAAAACATTTATAAACATTTTTCCCATAGGGTTCTATGTTAAAACTAAGTCGAGTCATGGCGGCCATCTTGGACATGCGATCGGCACAAAAATAACATATTTAGTAGAGGACCATCCAGTCATCATTTCTATAATGTTACAATTCCATCGGCTGAGTAGTTTCTGACAAGAAGATTTTCAAAGTTTCAACCAATCAGAACACATTATTGGCCCTGGTGGCCATGTTGGATTTCCGATCTGCACCAAAATAATAAATTTAGTAGAGGACCTCCCAATAAACATTTCTGCCAAATTTGGTCCAAATCAGTTCAGTGGTTTCAAAGAAGAAGAAGAAAATATGAAAAGTTTACAGACACGGACGACGACGACGGACGCAAAGTGATGACAAATGCTCACATGACCCTTTGGGTCAGGTGAGCTAAAAAGGAAGTGGTTTTACATTTTCTGATGCTCAGTGATATTTCAGACTCTAGCATCGCAGTCAAATAAACATTTTTATTTCACTGGGCGAAATACCGTTTTTTTATTTCACTTGGAAATCTATAAAGATCAAACACCCACTCCCTTGAACTACATCTGTCACATGCAAGCACAATTAAGCAGATTTATCACAATATTAACTCCGTGGTTAGTAACATAAAACACCAATCAGACTTGATAAATCCAACTACCATCCTTGTTTAGTGAAATGTGATGTATGCACATACTCATATCAAAACAAAGCTGCAATATACTGCCCAAAATACAATACAATGATGGCAATCAATCATAAACTTCTATCTATAAAAATAATTTCTTACCTTTTTAAATACATCATTAAGATATGAAAATTTATTCAGTTCTACACTTGAGTCTTTTAATAAGGGTTCTTCTACTTCATTTTCTTCATTATAGCTTTTTGAATTATTTACTGAATGCTGACTGCTGACTGAAACCTCTATTGTTTTACCTGTCAAATATGTAGAGAATGATATACATGCACAGTAAAACCTTGTTATATCGCCACCATTTGTCCAGCCAGATTTTGGCATTATAAAGGGGTTTGGTGATAGGTCGAGGGAAATGCATTATAGAATCAATGGGGAAATTAGAAAAGGGGACACACAAAATTTATGGCAGTAAGAGAGGTGGCAAAAGAAACGAGGGGCCTTGTAAAGAGGTTTTACTGTACTTACTTACTGCTAATTTACAAATACAATGTACAGTGAGACCTGTCTTAACCAAACTCTGAATAAACCGAAATCCTGCATAAACTGAACTTTAGATAAAGTCCTGATGTAGGAAATCTTTGTTAATTTAACCTGTATAAACCAAAAACCTGTCTATTCCGAACACAAATGTTGTTCCCGAGGAGGTTCTGTTTAGACAGGTTTCACTGTATCAACAAAAGTGTGATAACAAAATGACTAAAAAAAGAAGAAGGAAATTGACAAAATGACTACAAGTAATGGAATAAATCATCATGATGAGTGTAGTATTACTTTAAATAAAACTCTAAGAGCTCCGACCCCTTCATCTCACTTTCTTTCATCAACATTTTCTAACTCTTGTGACATTGTAACGTTTTTTAAGTTTTCGATGCACAATCGTTGAGATATAATAGATTTTTTCATGTGTTATCCAAAAAAAAAGAAAAACAAAAAATAATTTTTGGGGGATATTTAAAGGAAAAGACCAGTCAGTTGAAAAGTTGTTTTAATTCAATTAATTATAACTTGTTATTCGTAAATAGCTTATTATTTAAAAAAAAACACCTTTATTAACATTAATATACCCAATTAAAAATATGAATATTTGGAATTTCCTGTCATAGTGTAAGTGACCATGACACCTCTTCATGTGACGTCACTCAGTCGTATCATGTTAGTTGAATAAATAACATGTATCTGACTCTTTCCAACATCGTGCCCGTTTGGTTATGTTTTAATATCAGATCAACTGCAATACAATGTTTATAAATGTATATCGTTCTAATTTTGTTCTTAATATTCCCATCCCATGTTAACATTTTCATAAAACAAAGGAGTTTATTTGTATCGGGGGAGGGGGGTTCTACGTATAATTTCATGTTTTACGTGATTGGCCGTAGGTTAAATAACTGTCATTTTTAACTCGTTTTGTACTTACACATGTTTTTTTCTTTTTTGTCCCCAATGCTGTCATACTTTCCCGTGTTTTACGAGGTCACTGATCGATGATCATTGTGTTGACAGGTAGTCCTGTCCGGATTGGTAATTACACACAAAAAATCTTCTCACTCTTTCCCTTCGTTACTTAGTGCAATAAAATGCTTAACATAAGTCATAATGATTTTGTAAATATCAAAAGAAAAATATATACCACGTTATTTTACGATTTACATAATTTTTAATGAAAAAATTGCAACTGATCAATGCTGATATAATATACGATACTGATTGCGTGACGTAACGGGAAGGTATAATCCGAGAATGGATATGCCCCTTTTCAGGTTTTTGTCTCCTCCACATTGGAGAGTTTTGAAAAATGGTGATCCCCATTATTTGGTGCAACAGGCAACTTCAATGACCAAATTCTACCTTATGGTATACTATCTTTAACATTCATTAACACAAATGTCTTTTTTTTACTGTCATTTAAATTTTCACTCTAACTTGTCAAGACCATGGCCTTTTCCTTTAATTCTTTTTCCGTTTTTACGCAGATTATATCTAAATGCAGATATATAAGGATTATGACTATGGTTATAGTTTTTAATGCCACTACCAACAATATTTCAGTTATATCCTGGTGATCAGTTTTGTTTATTGGAAGAGACCAAAGTACCCGAAGAAAACCACTGACTTGGCTTATTGACACACTTCATCACATAATGTTGTATCAAGTACACCTCACCATGAGTAATATTCAAACTCATCCCAAATACTGTATGTAAGAATTAATGGACTTCTAAGCTTACACAATTGCAAACAATAATTTAAATATATCAATTCAAATTACATATTAAACAAACTGTAAAGGAATTAAATAATACAAACCTGGATTATTCAAATAATATTTGGAAAATTTCTGAAAGAAAAGAAAATTAATGAATCAATATTTATGTAGCAAAATAAGCTTAAATTTAAAAAAAATTAAAATACAAGATTGTGCATGGTATATTAATAATACATGTATATATCAAATAAGAGTTTCTACAATTGGCAAGAAAAGAAATGATATTTGTGTCAACAAATCTAATTTGGCAAAACTTTTGACACCGAAATAAATGAAAGCTGGCAAATATTTATTCTAAGCTTACAACCTACAGACACCATTTCCTTTCATATTCAAGACACTTTATTGTGTGGGCGAGTCTTAACTTCAATACAGTATTATCTGAATTGAGTAAATTAATTTACACCAATTAGTTAGAATATGAATTGATCTACCAGTGCCTGCAATGGGTGAAAACTGAATACTAATTAGAAGTACATTTAGGTATACCAATGGTCATTTATACTGAACATAACAATTTAAGGTGGTACCATACATTTCAGGTAAAATTTGATCTGCTCGTTTAATTTTCTTATTTTAGTTGGCAGTGTGTTTGAATATGTCCACTGTAATAAATATCAAAATATTAACAAATTCCAACCAACAGACTCAGAGCTATAAATTCACTAGCCACATAGCAGCTTTTCTCTTTGTGGTTTTGATCACTGAGATGCTTGAAATCAGCATACAAACATCATATGATCAAAACGTTCAACTGATTTTAAAGAGTTATCTCCCTGTAGTGTATGGTACCCCCTTAATGAAGCTTTGATCACATGATAGTAGCTCAAGCAAAACAAGTCTTTTACAAGAGAGACAATCATTATCTTTTCTGTGTTTATTTTTTATTGTGCCGATCTGTAAATTAGCTATGTCTTTCTGCTTTGATACAAAAGGTTAAAAACCATCCTGTTGGATCTGTGTTTTAAACTGTACTAATTAGTGTCTTCGAAATTCCAATATTAATAAGTACCGTACCTATCTCTAGTACAAATATTATTAACTGCAGCTTTTCGATTTTTGATAATAAGATTTTTTAAATAATGAATAAATAATGTGGTTGATAAATATTGTTTAAAAGTATAATTAAAGTGTACAATGAAACAGTTCTAATCAGAAACAAGTTAAATCATTGTCTGGGTTAGTATAAGTGGTGCACCGATCATCAGAGAAACATCGACTAATCAGTCGGACGTCATCGTATGATCTGATGATCGATTCTTACACCTTGTGGTCAATTCTGATTCCTAGTGTCGAAAAAAATGTTTATGGTTAACTTTATTCATTGTTTTTTTTTGTCTTCATACTGACAAACATCTTGCAGTTTTATCCCAACGTACTTCTGACACTCAGTCAATACACATATTTGGACTAGTCTATTATTTATTTACTGCCCAGAATAGTCCATTTTATATCAGGTATTACACATATGGAAACCGATGTTTTGTTTTGTTTTAAGTTAATGTTTGCAAATGGAAAAATTGTAGTTTGTAAATACAAGGTCTGGTCTTAATACAGATTTTAAGCTTAAACCATTACCACTAAGATATTCATTAAGTGGGCAATATATAATTCCCGTTACAATACAGCATTTAAATCTAAATTTCATTTTCTCCCATTATTACGGCATTTTAACCCCGCTGAACCAGTGGTGGAAAAATCTGTAATCCTCTAGAGGATTAAAATGTCTCGTGCCTTTCCCCTCATTAATTTCAAATGCATCAATTTCAAATTTTGAAATAAAGTTCGTGCTAAATAATGGGAGAAACAAATTCTCCTTCAGTTGCCCATGTGGGTTACGATATTTCTCCACTCTCGAGAGTTAAATTAAAATTTTAACCACTCGCCTGACGGCTTGTGGTTAAAATTTTTAATTTAACTCTCTTGAGTGGAGAAATATCGTAACCCACGGGCAACTGAAGGAGAATCTATATGTATTTCATACTTACATTATAATAAAGAGACACATAGCTTAACAATGTTATAAGTGTCCATATCGTAGCTATAAGGAAGAATATAAAAGCACTATCCGTAATTTCACTACCCACAGCTATAGTTATGATATTGGCCACTGCAGCAAAAATTCCACCAACAGCCTGTAAAAATAGATAGAGAGTTCATGTAACATGCATGAACATTTAAGAAACATTGTATGGACTAATATTTTTTTTACATTGATGTGATTTAGGTTAGTTGTAATACTGAGATTTTAGTTCCTATCAATAGTAAGTGTGGGGTGGTGACTATGGAAGATTTTGTTGGTTGGTTGGTCTTAACGCCACTTTCAACAATATTTCAGTTATATGGTCAGGTGGCGGTCAGTTTTATTGGTGGAGGAAACCTGAGTACCCAGAAAAAACCACAGACTTGCCGCAAGTCACTGACAAACTTAATATGCCATAATGTTGTATCGAGTGCAGCTCGTCGTAAGCGGGATTCGAACTCACAACTTTAGTGGCAATAGGCACTGATTGCATGGTTAGTTGTAAATCCAACTACCATACAATCAAGGGGCACAGCAGCCCCTAGAAAGTTTATGTAAAACATATGAACATTAAAGAAACATTGCAATAGACTAATATTTTTTTTAATTGAGGGTAGACAGAATCTTACCATCTACATACAATTTCTGTACTTCTCATATTATTTTTATCCATATTTATTAACACAGTACTAAAAATTATTGAATCTGATTTAAATTCCATGTATGAAAATCTGTCCATTTATTTGAAAAAAGTTGTGTGACATCATCATCAATAGATCTGAAAAGGTCTTTAATCTGAGTATATCATTTGTTTTCCATAAGTAGTGTACATTATAATTCACCAACACAGAGCTACGTTAAAAATAACTGCTGTTCATTCATAAAATTATATTGACTTTTAGCAAATTTGTTTAATTTTATCGGATGAAATGATTCACTAAAGATATTGGTTCACACAAATTATTAGAACTGTTTCACATCCAAGTTCCAAGCCAGGACTTGGATTTGGCTTTTTCTGCAAGTAAATTCAGGATCTTTTCTGTGAGTTAATTTATGATATGTCATTTGTGATTACATAGGTGGATTGAGGGCAATTTCGACTCATTTCACTTGTGATTGCATAAAAACATCATTGATTATCTTTTTCTTAATGAAATAAATATACAGTAATTATTCACCTGACCACTCATGCTGGCTTGCATAAATCTATGAGGTAGTACACCAGCTAGTCCAAATAATGATGTCGTAAAAATGGAACTACAAGCTGTCGAAAAATATAATATTTATATGTGAAATAAGACAACACACCAACTAGTAATAATTTGAAACTTTTAAAGATTAAAAACATTTTTGATAAATTTCATAATTTTTATCAATAGTGTTATAAAAATAGTACCTTATTTATTTATGGACGATAGGTCAATATTTTTTCCTCAACTCACTGGCAGTCAGTGACTTATTTTCCACAAATAAATGGACTTCATACTTCCATTTTTTGTTTCCGTTAAAAAGACAGGTGAAAAAAACAAAATTCAAAATGAATCATATAATTTACAAACAAAACTGAATTTGTGTGGTTACGTTTCTTTAAGAAATATAGAAATGTGATATCATAATATTGAAATACAGAAAAGAATTATATTTATTACTTACCATTCAAAATCACCACAGAAACAATAGTAAATGCATAAAATTCAGTTTGCCCTGAAATAAAAACAACATCATTTTTAATTCCAAGTTAACAATACTGACTGCCACTGAAAAAGCATATAGCGAGTTGGGCAGGGACGAAAAAATTAGTCTATTTATAGCAGCTACAATGCATCTACAAAAGAGGTTTTTAGCGTACAGGGAGGGTGGCACCTTCCAAACATATTACCCACTATGGTCCACGGTCAGGCTTTCTGCATTATAACCCGACAACCCCATCGAGAGGGTGCCCCTTATCTGCCACTCAATGACACACTGACCAGTTTTGTGGGTTGAAGCACTGGGAACCTTCACCAGAACCCAGTAACATTTTGGTCATGTGAGCTAATAATGTATTAAACCCTTAACAGTGATACTTGTAACTCTGTTAGGTGAGTCCTGGACTCATCATTGGTGCTTGGGACTCACCATTTTTTCTTACAAAAAATAACAAAGAATACACTATTGGGAGTCAAATGACTTTTTGGTTGGAACTCGTCAAATTTTTACCCTACAAGAAGGATCTTAGCCTTAAATACATTTGTACATGTGTACATTCACTTCAGTGAAGTCTATAAACTATGTACAACAACTAATTATCTATGTACAACAACTTATTATCTATGTACAACAACTTATTATCTATGTACAACAACTTATTATCTACCGGTATGTATAACAACTTATTATCTATGTACAACAACTTATTATCTATGTACAACAACTTATTATCTATGTATAACAACTTATTATCTATGTAGAACAACGTATTATCTATGTACAACAACTTATTATCTATGTACAACAACATATTATCTATATGCAACAACGTATTATCTATGTACAACAACTTATTATCCATGTATAACAACTTATTATCTATGTACAACAACTTATTATCTATGTACAACAACTTATTATCCATGTATAACAACTTATTATCTACGTACAACAACTTATTATCTATATACAACAACTTACAATGTATTGTCTTGCTGTCTTTGGCAAAACTTAAAGTCAATACAAACATAATAAGTATAATTAATGTTGACACAGTCATTCTTAACTTGATGGGTAATCTGAAAAATAATATATCTATATTTCCTACAAAGCGATAAAATAAAGTAAAATATTTCTTAAAAATAATAGTACATGTATTCATTTCTTAAAAATGATTGTACATGTATATATTTCTTACATCCAGTCAAGTAAAAATATACGAAAACAGTAAAACAATATCGAAAATAGAATCAGTTGATAATTTGATAATTATAAGGGCTTTTTCACTCAGCTAATATATTGCAGGGTGCAAGATCTAAGGAAACCCCATTATGGGTCATGTGATACTCGATATAATGATAAATACAATTATGATTTATTTCTGTCACAATCGGATTTGCTCATAACATGCAAAGCAATTTAGTCACTCTTACATAGTCTCACAATCACCATTCCCATTGGATGGTACATAGAGTCACTCTGCAACATATTTTAAAGGGGAGCCTTTGTATCTTATATGATTTTCTCTTATGTTCATTGACATTTCATATACCTTACCAAGCTTAACCCTTATGGAGCACCTGATTTAACAACCTATTTTTAGTGAGGTTTGTGTTGCTCGATCTTTAGTTTTTTGTGTAATGTTTTGTAGAATGTCGTTTGTCCTTTTTCCTTTGTACATTGAATTGTCTGTCCTTCGATTTACGGCTTCTGGTTACCCCTTTGGTATCTTAGATTTACGGCTTCTG
>MJUT01041061.1:191974-206408 GCA_002080005.1 Gigantidas platifrons | reverse complement strand
GGTTGTATTAGATCAAAATCGTGGCAATGTTATGTTTTATCAGTTGGTTGCTAATTTGCAGAGTATGTTCCCATCCTAGGAGGTTTTTCATAGCTTTTCAATCTCCATCCACAGTTTCAGTTCGAAAAAATTGGCTCCTTGTAAAAATTTTAGCTGGCTCCTGACTTTCAAAACTGGTACCTGGCAATTTTTCTGGCTCCTACTTTTTGGGAGCCAGAGCAGCCCCTGCTCTGATAAAACACCTTTCTGTTATACAGTAAATAACGAGGAATCAGTCAAATATAAATAAAAAAAATCGGAACCATTTTTCCTGACTGGACATGTGAACCAGCTACTTACAAACCTGCAATCTAGTAATTGTATGCACTGTCCTCAAGTCTCCTTACACTCTTGCAGTGTACGAATTTAAGCAAAAATACCAATTGGACATGTGGTCCAGCTGACCAAATAATTGACTGGACCACACAAAATCTTACTGGACCACAAAATTCTGTGAATAAAAAATGCAATACAAGTTAACACTATTTATTGAGCTGAAACTATTCATGTATTACACACATATATACACTGACACTGCATGATTGTTTACCAAAATATCAAGTAGTGAAGGGTCATCTTTGGGATGAAAAAATTTAAATTATTCAAATTAAATAGAAAAATAATGTTATAAATAACTGGTCTAAGAATGTGAGAAATATCAGTGATTGACTAGTAATTCTGGTTTGTCCTAACCCTGAATAATTACTATGCTATTTTTATAATCTTTTGTGATTGCAAACTATACATCCTGTGCACGGCTGTTGGTCATTTTGATAATAAATCCTGATCCTAAGACCTTTACCCTATAGTAACAGATGAATAATTTATTTCCAACACGGATTCAGAAAAGAGAAAACGTGCACCAAATTTTAGATTAGAAATACCCAGTGATGAACATTTAAAAAATCATATACAAGAAAAACTTCAAGAAGTAAAACGTTAAGACATCGACCGGAAGTCATACTGGCTTGTGGCGGGAAACCATGTATAGAAATTTTGATACCGGGAACCAGAGTTAAAATAAAATGTAATCAATACCGGACTGCAAACGCTTTTCCGACTGGACACTGCGGTCCTACGGCCATGGGAATTGACTGGACCGTGGCAATTTCGACGCGTGGGCCTGCGGTCCAGAATAATTTCGTACACTGCTCTTGTGTTTCGTTCTATCATTAATTTCATTTAAATATAGTAATCACTGTGTAGAAGTATTGATTTTTCAGCATATTATTTATGCAATGTATATTATTGTAGGACTCGTCTAAAAAGAAGAAAAGAAGGAAATCATCTTCAGAAGATCAACTGCAAGAGGTGTCTGACATAGTAGCTATTGGTACTAGTTCTGGAAACATCTTATTATATAGCATCATAAAAGCAGATATACACAGTCAGTTGGTAAGTTTCTTTACCTTTCATATAGCTGGTAAGCACTTTATTGGTGTGCTAGCCTTGAGTGTGGGAGATCGTGGGTTTGGGTCAAACCAAAGACTATAAAATTGGTATTTGTTGCTTCTCAGCTAGCCATTCATCACTAAGGATTAAGGGCTAATACTGGTTGGCTCAGAATCAGAGTAATGTGTCAGATTGGAGCGACATGTCTGCCAGCAGATTGTTGTTTCAGTGACACAGCTAGCACTATAAAAATCCAACTAAGCATGTTGGTTTAGTAAAAAGCAGACATCATCATCTCATAAAAATATAACTAGTTCTTGCTATAGCTTGGTATAGCTGAAATATTGCTCTTTTGGTATTAAACAGTAATCATTCCATATTGGCGAAGTTGGTGAATTTATTTTGTTCCAGTTTCAATGACAGTGCTTCCCAAGGTGAACTAGAATTTACTGGACATTCGGTCCAGTAATGAAGGTGACATTACTGGACCGAATTTTTTGAAGGCATATAAAAAGCTGTATTTGGACACTACGTTATGAATGCAACAGACAGTGGACACTCTGATGCATCACAAAATTATGAGAAAATGGGTACAGTATTTATCTTGCCATTGCTATTTGATGAAAATGTAGACATTTTGCTGAATCAGTGAATGCAAAAACTCTCAAGAATCTTTTAATTAAAAAAAAAAAGACTTTCATTTTTTTACTTGTCACACTTTATGTTCTAATATAGAATTCCTCCACATATATAAATGCATCATGCAAAGAAGAGAAAGGTAGTACATTTTGTAAAAGAAAATCATTTGTTTCCATCTGATATTTATCCACAAAAAAAAACCAATCCCTACCTACCTACCCTTTTTTTCGGGGCGTAACTGAAACCACACATATTTTTTTTATTTGGCCTTACGGTGGAAGTTACCAGTGATCATGGAGCAGATATATAAACTATCTGACAACTCACACCCTTCTGTTTTAATAAATATGATGAAGCACATACTACTACATTTGTACTACATTATGTAGCTTGAATTAACACTTTTTTTTATTCCTGGCTTAACCTTGATCTGGACAAACAAAATCCATCTGATATGCATGATAAACACTGCAATGCATGAAAATTCCCATTTACCGGGGAAAGTAAAAAAAAAACCACTGGAAAGTGACATGCTGATCGGTACTTACCACCGGGAAAGTGTTATAAGTCCGTTGTTGCTCATTGTTGTATATCAGTTTTTGAAACTGGTTTATGATTTATTTAAGCCTGAATTCCGTATGTTAAGGTATAAAATTGTATGTACACAAGGTACCAGATATCGATGTTGTCGTTTGCAGTTGAACTTTCACAGATATTTTGAAATAAAAACTAAATTATAAATTAGATTACACTTAATAACATTTGGTAAAGGGAAGTTGTGGGAACTGACTATTGCTTCTCATTAAAATTCATCGGACATTTGGTCCGAGCTTCAGCATAAAATTATCGGACCAGGTAAAAAATTACCGGACATTTGCCAGTGTCTGACGCAACTTGGGAATCACTGCAATGAAATTGCCATATTACCAAATTGTTTGTGAAAAGCAAACCATTGTTAAAGAAACCTAACTGGAAATTGATTTTTATTGATTTTAAAATTATTTCTAGACATCCTCAAAACAAAAATCTCTGCAGTACTATCCAAAGCTTATTGCAAGTACAATATTATTAATGTTAATGGAGGTCTGCAAAGAGCCTCAGGTTACAACATACCTTGAAGTTTTTCTTCTTTTTCAGTCCTCAAGATGAGCACCGGACCCACCAGTCCTCCGGCCCAAGTCCAGTAAAACTTTGTTCGGACCAGTAAATTTAAATTTTCATTTCGAGGACTGTTTTTTATTTCAGGATAAAGGTCACAGTGACACAGTAAATGATCTGTGTTGGGATGAAGATCAAGGTCTGCTATACAGCTGTAGTAATGATCGACATGTCATCCAGTGGGATGTGTCTACAGCTAGCATTCGACAGTAAATATAATTTTTGTCTTCCTGACCATTAATTTTGTTGAAATATTTTTGGATGTCTTACTTCTTAAACATAATTCAGGGCAGTCGTCATGATCTTGTGGTAGTTGGGTTTTACTTTATGTGATAAAGTTTTTAGTGACTTGTGATAGATCATTGGTTTTCTCCGGGTACTACGGTTTCCTCCACAAAATAACTCGGATATTGTTGAAAGTGGCATTAAACACCATAACCCTAACCCCCTAAACATAGATCTTTGAGAATAATGTAGGGTGTGTATAATAGCAAGGAAAACAGCACATTCTGTCATGTATTATTGTGTCACCAAAATGTATGGTGAAGAAAAAATCCCAAATGAATAGGCTGCTAAAAATATGGGAATTTCTGCCATGTTTCATTAATTCATTTTGCAATTAGAAACTATATGCAACTGCAGGGAATTATATCAAACAAGCCACATCAGTGACGTAATTGACTAAAATTGGTTTATGATGCGTGCCATAATAAGAAATCGGATCAAAGCCTTGGAGTCTTTGCATGATGACGACTTTTGTTCTTGTAAAAATCAGGCATCATCGTCATTCCAGCATACCCCTGATGGTTCTTTAGTAAACATATTGAATAATTCCTTTTAATTGCAACCAGAACCCATTTCCAAAGCATCTATTTTAGTATGCAAGTTCCAAATTCTTTATTATATTTCAGTAAATGGAAGGCAGATAAAGGAAGTGTTCATTCAGTGTGTTTGTGTTCTTCTAACCATATACTGACAGCAGGAAGATCAATAAAGCTTTGGAACTGTAACAACAGAGAACTTTTAAAAGTATGTTTAGTTGTTTGTTGTAATAAAATGATAGTATTAAAATAATTTAAATTGTTTATTTGTTGTTAGGTAGATCACTATGCGGCTGGTCAGTTTCAGCATTGATGGTGTAATGGTTTATACCATGCTTGCCTTGAGTGTGGTAGATGGTGGATTTGTGATTTAGCCAAAGACTATGCAATTGGTATTTGCTGCTTCTCTGATAAGCATGCAGCTTTAAGGAATAAGAGCAAAGAATGGTTTGTTTGTTGGTTTAGTACAAAGCAGACATCATAGCTTCTCACAACAATGTAAACCCGAAAGAGCTGTCGTGGTCATGATCATATGGTAGTTGGATTTACAACTACTTGTGCAATCAGTGCCGATCACCACTCACCACCACTATATAGCTGAAATATTGTTGAAAGTGGCATTAAAAACCTAAACTAACCTAACCTGTAAACCCGAACAATTTACAAGGTACAATGTGTTTATTGATAATTGTTTAAAATGTACTGAAAAAACAATGAGGGGGGTCTTCAGGATTTAAAACTGACCTTTTACTTCAAAAAATAATTTTTGAACCCCTTCAACAGACAAGTGTACAAGAGAGTTAGATTAAAAAGTTTAACCACAAGCCGTCAGGCGAGTGGTTAAAATTTTTAATTTAACTCTCGAGAGTGGAGAAATATCGTAACCCACCTGGGCAACTGAAGGAGAATTTGTTTCTTTCATTATTTAACACAAACTTTATTTCAAAAGCCGTCAAACGAGTCAAATACAGGGAAAGGCACGAGACATTTTAATCCTCTAGAGGATTACAGATATTTCCACCACTGGTTCAGCGGGGTTAAAACGACGTCGTAAATGATGTATACAGAAAAAAATGTGATATTGTTTCATTATTCATCTATCAGCAAAAGAAATTTATTTCTGTTTTTATTAAATTGTCTCTAGTTTAGTCATTATTCTATATTTCCCACTCTGTCTTTACATTGATCCACAGATGTTGTTTACCTTGAGTTGTATACATTTTTTTCTTTTAGACATTTACTGGTCATAAAACAGAAATATTCCGTCTCATACCTTTATGGCATACAGTAAGTTCTACAACTTCAGCGGAAAATATGTATTTTTTATCAGCAGCACGGAATGACCGAATAATAAATGCATGGTATGTATATGTTTACTTAACTTGATGTAGGGGTATTCATGGACATGATCATATTCTATTTGATTTACTTTTATACCTATGCAATAAGTGACATACAGATATTCTGTCAATTCATTGACATTCCAGTCTCCTCCACCAATAAAACTGAAGTGTCGTTAAAGTAAAGCTTGCTTTTCAAGATGTCTGTTAATTTACATAAATGATCTACATACAGGTTAATAAAAGTAATCGTGAGAAAAATATGATTCAGATTGTCATTGCTATATGTTAAAGATTTTTAGATTAACTAATGAAACGATATTCCGTTGAATGATTAATACAGGAAGTGTGAGGCAGATGCTTTGATTGAAAATTATTTTATTATAATAATTTTCTGTACAGTTGTTTATATCTAAAATGACAAGAGAACAGCCAGTCACAACCTGGTTTTTTTTTCTGAAATACATGTATACATATGTATATGGGTTAGTAGCGAGGTGTACTCGATACAACATTATGTGATAAAGTTTGTCAGTGACTTGCGACAGGTCAATGCTTTTCTCCAATAAAACTGACCACCACGATATAGCTGACATATTGTTGAAAGTAGCATTAAACACTATAACCCTAAACCCATATGTGTTTGGAGTGATTTTCTGGTTTCATGTTCAGGGTATTCCCTTTATTTTTTTGTAGAAGGCCAAAATATAATTTTAACAGGCCCAAGGCGTGCGCGCGGCGTGCTATGTGTGGTTTGTCCACCCAGGAAATTTTTAAAAATTAGATGTAAAATCCTGCACTTGTGTGCATTCTGAACATATAAATTAATGGTTGAAAATGACAATTTTGTGTGCTTCCTTTTGCAATATCTTGTTATTCTAGTCCAGGTCTCAAGGTTATAAAACTTTCTGAGCTGAGTCTTAAAGCTCAAATATCCTTGTTACAAAATTTCCAGTTTTGATATTGGTCAATCCTTGAGTCTGAGCTGGAAACTCAGCTCAAAAAGTTTTATAACCTTAGGGCCTGGTTGCAGTATGATTTTACTGACTATCATGACTATGAATGACTTTCAGCCACATCTAAAATGTACTATAGAAAATGTAAAAACCTTAACAGAAGTTCAAAATTTTAAAAGTACACAGAAATGCATGTACTGTTATACAGCCACCCAGACTGACCAGTGATATACTAATTCATTAATCTTGTACCAAGTTTGAATATCTAAAATGCTTTGTTCATGTTTTCAAGTTACTCACATTGTAGTTGAGTCATTGTATCAGTTTTACTTTTACATGTACATGTAAATTAATTCATTTCTTTTGTTTTTGTTTTTAATTCCATCCCTGATTTGTTGATTGGGTCAATGGGGTCTTATTGGTTAAGGTTTTGTTTTCAGTGTTGTTTTTGTTCTTTTCACCTTTGAGGTTGTAAGTGATTCTTTATTTTCATCTGTTTTGACTTGTCTGGTTCTCAGGGTACATGGTTTTGTCCAAAAGTGAACAAGAGAAATGAAAACCAAGCTGTATACAATTTTCAATTAGAAATTTCTGATTATTATAAAGTCATAATACATTGATTGAAAATTGATAAACAGTTATATGTTCATAGTCCATTCTCATCATACTCTATTCTTATTCCTGTACTCAGTTTGCTTAAAAAATAAATAAAATCAATGGATCACTAGGAATGCCAATTAAATAAATTAGATAACTAGCTTCAAACAGTGGGCATATTAAAAAAATGTTTCTGGTAATTTCCATGAATTGACATATATTTTAAACAGTTACTTAGAAACCGACTATTTTCTAATCAGTGGGGTTTTCTGTTTTCATTTTCCTAAACAAAATATACTTCCAACCATTGAGATAAAATAAAAATACAGTTTGCCATTGTGAACACTTTTAAAACTGAAATGAATATTTATCACAACCTTTATTTTTTTTTAAATGGCAACTTTCAATTCAAGGTGTCAATTTTTGACATGTGTTAAGAGTCACACAAGAAGTTGCAGTCCGGTGTGGCATTAACCAGAAACATTTTGTTTACTTGGGGGGTGGGTAGCAAATCGCCGTTGATAGGAGCATGCTGGAAGATTTAGCAGCTCATTATCAACTCAACTGTCATTTGATTTCTGAAAGATGTTATACAACCCTTTCCGACACTTTTAGGCCGCTGTCAAAGAGAAAAAAAATCATGCAAGGTTCTCTTTATATTGATGTTGGACTATACACATGTTTTCGTTTTTCATCACATACTGGTTACCGTGGCTCTCTCGATTTTTCGGTTGTTATCTATGCGAGAGCAAAGAACCAGTCGTGAAAAAATCGACCAATGAAAAGTGTCGTTTCATATATCATCGGGAAAGTGTCAACAACTTAAACTTTAAGGAAGTTAAAATGATACAAACAAACACGAAGTCGTTCGCCCATAAAACTCTTTTTCTACTTGCTTTTCATTCAAGAAAGTTTGAAAACGAATCCTTTTAGTCAAAATCACAATAAATAATTTTTGTTGGAAGCTTTTGAACCGGCCAGAAAATTGATTGAAGCGGTCAATTTGGCCGGCGGCCGGTTCTTAGGGAAAACCCTACATGTTATAGACTCATGTAACTCTCTAATTACGATTAGCTTATAAGAATACTGATTGGTGAATTTCATGATAAAAGATGTAATAGAATGTATCTTAAATATTTCAGGCAAATCAATACTACATCACCAGATAAAAATTCCATAGCATCATTCTCACTTCCTGATGAACCTATAACATGTATTTCAGATACATCTCGAGAGTCAAAGGAACAGGTACATGTATGATTTATACCTTAATGCAATTCTAGTTTTCTCATTCATACTATCAAGAATATGTAATAATTCAAGGTTTTATTTCCTAGAAGACACAGGACTGTCAAAGCAGTGAACAAATGGTAGTTTGTTATACCCCCACTCGTAGAGAGGGGGCTATATTGCAATCACCTTGTCCGTCCCTCCGTTCACACTTTTGTAACAGATATCTCAGCTTCTACTGGAAGAAATGATTTTATATTTGATATATGGCTTTTGCATGGTGAATTGTACCGTGTTTCCCCTTTCCAGGTTTATCGCACATCTACTTCCTGTTTACAGTGTGACTTAGAATTTTTCATGTTTGCCGTAATGAAAACTTTCGTAACAGTTATCGCAGCTTCTACTGGAAGAAATGATTTTATATTTGATATATGGCTTCTTGGCATGGTGACTTGTACCATGTCTCCCCTTTCCAGGTTTACCGCACATCTACTTCCTGTTTGTCGTGCGACTTACAAATGAACGAATGGGGGGTATTCTTAGCACAACATAGTGTGCAACATCTTGTTTTACTAGCATAGGTCTACCTATGCAATCGGTGCCCATTACCTTTGCAGCGATATAGTAGATTCCTGCAAGATGTAATCGATATAATACTATGTGATAAAGTTTGTCAGCTATTTGCTGCATGTCTGTGGCTTTTTCTAGTCTTGCCAATGAAACTGAAAACCACAATATCTGAAATGTTGAGAGTAGCTAAAATCCTAAACAGAGTTATAGTTTACTCGAATTAGAATAATAATTTTTTTTTACTTGTTGAAATATCTTATAACACAAGTTTCAGTGCTACAAAGTAATTTCATACTATTCTTAGAATTTATGCCCTTTTGCTACACTTTAGAAACATGATGTCAGTTTACTACTGATCAATCGTGTTACGTTAATTCAAATTTTGTTGTAACCTCAACAGGGGTGTAATGGTTTGCGTGCTCACTTCGAGTGGGGTTGATCCACGGTCGGGTCAAACTATAGACTATAAAATTGATATTTGTTGCTTCTCAAAGCATACAACATGAACGAGTTATAGTAAAGACTGGTTGGCTCGGAATCAGAATAATGTGTCAGGAGTGAAGCTATATATCTACATGTGTACTGTTGTTACAGTGAGCTAGTACTATAAAGATCCATCTAAGCATGTTGGTCTAGTACAAAGCAGAAGTGGTCGTCATCTCATCAATATCTAACTTGCTCTCGCAATGATATAGCTGAAAAATTGTTCATTTGGCATTAAGTAATAATCACTCATTTACTACTCATCAATTGTGTAACGTTAATTAAATTTTTTGTTCGCCTATACAAAGTACAGGCAGCGAGCTTATGTCATCACCTGTGCGGCGGCGTCCAATGTTAACGTTTGCGTTTAGGTCCAATGTAGAAAAACTACTTGGCCCCGGTTGATGAAACTTCACATACGAGTTTGTCATGGACAGTTAAAAACACTGCACACAAATATAGGTCACCATGACCTACTATTTCTGCCTGAATGACTTCAACATTTTTGCGTTAATGTTTACGGTTAGGTCAAATGTAGACAAACTACTTGGTCCAGGTTGATGAAACTTCACATGCAACTGTAGATTGCACAGGCGAGCTGGATGGTCGCCTTGTGACCAGCTATTTTGTTTACATTTACGTTTGATTTTTAAACTTGTATGTTGTTAACTAGTATTTATCATTACAGGTTGTTTTATTGTGTGTTGTTACCAGAAGTGGACAGGTTGTAATTTTTGAACACACATTGAATGGGTAAGGCTGATTTAGAAAAAAAAAAAAAGTTTATTAAAGGTTAAATTAAAGATATTATAGTAAGTTAAACTATATCTTGTAGAATATTTGTTGGTAATAGGCTAACAGAAAAATTTTAATTCAATGTGGCTGACTTATAGGGATCTTGTACCATTAAATCATAGCTACATCACACTTAACATTGTGATGGCAACTTGTCCTACAGGTTAAATCAGATGACTTAGTTAATGTACTGGATTTGCCAAAACATGGAGAAACAATTGATCCAAAAATATGAGGAAATTGACCTGAAGTTATAACTTCTTTCACATCACTTCCAAAATTGGGGTGGGGGTTTGACTTGTTTGTAGATATTTTCAGAATTCAACCACTTGATGGAATATTAATTTTAGGAGCTCAAGTGAATCTTCACACTCGGCTCATGTATAATATTTGACAATACTTGTTTGTATCTATATGTACAGAACTTACTAGAAATGTAAATAACCCTGTTGCTAGAAAATACAGATAAATACCCCCATCAACTTAAAAATGATCTGGAGTTCTGAACATTTCATATGAAATAACTGGTGACACTAGTATTCATTCAACACATTGATATACATATTTATGTGGTGAAAATGTCAAAATAATGTTTTAATGTCTTGTTGTATAAATGTTTTGTACTGTCTATAAATGTGAACAATTACACAAACAAAAATATAGATCATTTAGAAATAGGAATAATGAATCTAAATGAAATTGCTTTTTTTTCACAGGAGATTAAAAAAACCATTAAAACCAAAAGTTATTTTACAAGTATCTACACCAGGCAGTAAAGATAGTGTGCCCACGCCAATACCAATATTAGGTGCTCGAATTTGTCATCAGGACATCCTGATTGTACATGGAAACTTCATTAAACCTACCTTCGAAAAAGTGGTATGTACTTGTTATTTTTAGGGGTTAGAGAGCTACGGTGTTTAAATGCCACTTTCAACAATTTCTTTTCATTACTATTTTTAGGAACATTCATAATAGATATTTGGCTCGCCTGCACTAAGGATATTTCATTTATGGTTGTCTGTTTGTACATTTCATTCTCTGAAACCACTTGACCAAGTGTAACTAATCTTTCAGGAATATCCTTGTAAGAAATTAAACATTTCATCAATACAAGCCAACCTCTCCTCTGTCCAACTTCAAATTTCTAAACACAGAAATGATAGAAGACAAATGAATTGCATGTCCTGAACTTGGGAAAGCACAAAAATGTGGCGTAACTTTTTTCAATTACTAGAACCAATAAGGTTTACTTTATGCAGAAATATTTTTTTTAATTCTTCAATCAAGAATGAATTTAATTAAATTGTACAATTTTGTTTATTGTTTTTTGTAGCCATACAATTCTGGTGAACCAGTACAATGTTTAGTGAGGGAAGATCCTCAATGGTTGGCATTAAAAACAGATAGTAGTGTATCCAAGGTAACATATTTATTATAGAAGCAGATTAGTGTTGACAGTACCTCTAGTTTTTTTATTTGATGTGTTTTGCTCACAGTTTGTATTTATTGAATGCAGTGAATGAAATTTATTTGTTTTACTTATTTTATACTGAGAAAATTAGTTTGATAATCTTTGCTATTACATGATAGACACTTTATCAGAGGTGTAATGGTTAGTGTGCTCGCCTCCAGTGTGGTAAATTTAAAGAACAAACGTATATTGAGTTAGGATAAGGCACTGTTTTTGATATTTCATATGTTGTAAGGTAACGACGTGAATTTGGACGAAACAATACATAAGATTTGGTACAAGATTAGCCTCTTATCCATTAATACATGGAATCGCCCTAAATATTGACAACTTTTCAGTCTTCTAAATTTTCCAATCTTTTTTTTTTCATTAGATAAGGACTCCTGATGTTTCCAAAGATTCTACTGTCCTAGTTCCGGGATTAATGGCTCCTAGTGGTCCATCACAAGAACCAGGGAGAAGATCCAAGAGGAAGCCATCTGTTACTGATGTAGGTACCATTATTGTACTAACAGACATTTTATTGTGACCTTTTTGCATTGCTGATAGTAAAAATAATGTATATATTTAATTAAGAATTCATACAATAACCTATAAACTTATTGCAAGGGAAATAAAACCTTTTCTGTGTATCAGTTGGTGTTCCTCAAGGTAAATATTTTTATTTTTAACTCCCCTTTGAATGAATACAATACCTGTTTTAAATGTCTCAAGGAAATGTCAATCATCCTTTGTTATCCCCTCGCCAACGAAGTTGCGAAGGGATATAGTAATGCTACCGTCCGTCCTGCCTTCCGTAGCATCCTTGTGAACACTCTAGAATCAACATCCTTCAATGGATTTTGACCAAACTTGGTACATACTTAGTCCTTAAGAGAATCTGGAACCCTATTGATTTTCAAGGTCAAGGTCACCGGGTCAAATTTTTTACTGCATAACATCCTTGTGAACACTCTAGAATCAACATCCTTCTATGGATTTTGAACAAACTTGGTATTCTTAGTCCTTATGAGAGTCTGGATCCCTATTTATTTTCAAGGTCAAATTTTTAGGCGAGGGGATATGCCACGCTTTGCATTGCCATTGTTTAATGTTGCTGTACAAAAAAATAAACTGCTATTGGTGAATTAAATATTGATGTCCGTTGTACATTTCTGAAGAAAAATCTTTCATTTTATTTTGTGTAAGTATTATAGAAATGGCTATAACTATACTTTATTTTATTATAGATTAACTATATATTTATTACAGATGAGCATGGGGGAACGACTTAATGCCATCAGTGTAGAACATCCTAGTCAGCAAACCAGAGAACCACCACAAGCTGATACTTTAGCAAGATTATTAACACAAGGACTTCAAAGTCAAGACAACAAATTATTAAATGTAATTATCTGTCAATTAAGAAATAATTCATGGGGGCTTGAATATATATGGATTTTACCACGGGTTGACCCTTTATGCCAAATATTTTACCACGAGCGATAGCGAGGGGTAAAATATCGGCATAAAGGGCCAACCCGTGGTAAAATCAATATATATTCAAGCCCCCATGAATTATTTCTATTCTAATAGAACAAATACGGTATTTATTTTTATATAATAGCCAAAGCAAATTATGACGTTGCCGATCAGCTGATATACCAATATACGCATATTTTACCATGGGTTTGGACCCAAAGTGTTTGAATGACGTCATATTAGAATTCTTTATAATACCTCGCATGATATTTTGTTCTTCAAAACTGACGGTTTTCCGGTATTTTTGAAAGCCATTCGGCATTGTTGAGGAATTGACAGTTGTCTACCTTGATAGCAATAATAAAATGAGATCTATTGTAATAATTTACATAAAATTCAAGGTTTAAATGGGAGCAAAGACAGAAATAGAATATACAACATGTATATGTATATATTTCATTGGATATCAAATTTGTTTTTGGAAGATTTAGACAAGTAGAAATGAAATGTATATTGAATAAACAAAATAAAATTGATATCCTATGATGATTACCAAGAAAAGATAAGGATAAGTGACGTATTAATATGTAGAAATCTTATTGTATTTTGAATCGCATACTGTGACTTTATAATATGAATATGTATAAAACATCTACCTATAATACAGTGAAAGCTGATAAAAAAAAGATGTTTTAGATTAGATTATCATGCAACAGACATACAGTTTGTTCATTGGCTATTCATAATATTACACTGTATATTTTAATTTGTAATTTCCTACAGAATGTTTTTATGCAATCATCTGAAACAGTAATACAGAATACAGTTAAAAAGTTACCGATTCAAGCCATCATTCCACTTGTACAGGAATTATCTTCCAGAATGCATACTCATGCTCAGAGGTAAGTTTGATGTTTATGGGGAGTTGAGGAAAATTATATCTATCCAAAATGAAAAGCTATATAATACAGGTGCATTCAAACCTACTTTAGTGACCACCTCTATTAAGTTACAGTCAAACCTGCTTTAGTGACCACCTCTATTAAGTCACAGTCAAACCTACTTTAGTGACCACCTCTATTAAGTTACAGTCAAACCTGCCTTTAGTGACCACCTCTATTAAGTTACAGTCAAACCTGCTTTAGTAACCACCTCTATTAAGTTACAGTCAAACCTGCTGTAGTGACCACCTCTATTAAGTTAGTCAACCCTGCCTTTAGTGACCACCTCTATTAAGTTACAGTCAAACTGCTTTAGTAGCCACCTCTATTAAGTTACAGTCAAACCTGCTGTAGTGACCACCTCTATTAAGTTACAGTCAAACCTGCCTTTAGTGACCACCTCTATTAAGTTACAGTCAAACCTGCTGTAGTGACCACCTCTATTAAGTTAGTTGAACCTGCCTTTAGTGACCACCTCTATTAAGTTAGTCAAACCTACTTTAGTGACCACCTCTATTAAGTTACAGTCAAACCTGCT